>JASJET010000220.1:865000-1025000 GCA_034092305.1 Diaprepes abbreviatus
ATTGTTTTTCAGATTTATTTCCCTAGAAATGGATTTTCAATAATAATAACAATGGAGAGGATGCCAAACCAGAGAATAAGGGAGTTGATGGGAGTTGGAAGAAATGATGAATCGATATCAATAAAGAAAATAGTACATGGATTATCCATACTGGCATCAAACAGGAGTCTAAGTTGACTTGGGACTGCATGTAAGCTCTAAAATGATTGTCAAGGAATAACAGAGTAGCCCTGATGTGGGTGCCAGGGCATAAGGGAAACGAGGAAGCAGATTATTTCGTAAACCAAAACTCCTTTTTTTGACCCAGAACCTTTCTGTGGAGTATCAGAAAGCCTCATAAAATAAGAGCTCCGGAGCTGGGAATAAAATTAAATAAAATTAAGGTTGAATAAGACGCCTGGTCTCAGACAAGCGAAAAAAATTATAAATCCACCTCTAAAAGATCTTCCAAAAAGAGATATTCGAATAATAATAAATATCTTCATTGGACACTGCCGTCTGAGATACCCTCTCAAACAAATTTGCAAAGTTGACACCAGTATTTGTCGTTTCTGCGATCGGGCTCCCGAATCTGCATGACACCTGCTATGTAAATGCATAGCACTGTTCTACAAAATACTTAAATTCCTAGAAAGTGTCATCTTGAAGCCTGAAGAACCAAAGCAGCCACTTCTCAGAGGAATAATAGACTTCATGAGAAGTTTAAATATTCCGGATTTATATAAGATCTTATGGAAGTGCTGTAGAGAAGCAAAGAAAGCCTTAACAATCCACCGCAATCTACAATCTATCTAAACTGGCATTGAAACGGATATTACTAAAGACAACAAGAGCACGAGACTAGAAAAATTGGATAATCCGTGCCATGTGTCACCCCTTATGGGTAAGTTGTTAAACCTACCGCAAAATCGGTTTAAGCGTCATACCGCCTTCTAAAACATTTTACTTAATACGTTTACATAACTATTTTGTTGGAAATCAACTTATTCTTAAGATCGTTTAGCCAAAAAACCATGACGTAACTAAATGATTCACAGATACGACAATTATAAAATATAAAGATTAAATTCTTTTTTACAATTTCTAGAATGATCGAAACTTTTCTGACGAAATATCGAAAATCATAGTACTACGTGGTCCTACCGCAATTCTGTTGATTACCGATCATGACAAGGCATATATAATTTCTGAAAATCGATAAAAAGTTGGTGTGTAACCCAATGAAGTATGGTTTCCTATGATTTCAAGGTTAATTTGCCGGGTAGTAACTATAAAGTGCAGAATGAGGTGCCCGGTAGTCTAGTTTGAATATCCGCAAGGCCAGTTAAGTTAAAAGGCCACCTCTAATAAGTTATGTTGCAGAGTTCATTAATATCATTCGATCGTTCTCCTAATCGAGATATTGACACATTTTTTTCCAAAGTAGTGAATTTTTTAAACGCAGTATTTGGAAGGAATATGTAATAATACAATTTCCATTGTGAACGATAATAAATGACATAAACTTTAAGGTTAACTTGAATTGAAATGGTGTTGGCTGGGTTTCATGAGTGCGTACTTCAGGTCTTTGAATAAATTCAATTCAATTCCTTTTTGAGATAATATACATTAATTAATATATATATATATATATATATATATATATATATATATATATATATATATATATATATATATATATATATATATATATTATATATATAATATTTCAAATTGAGATTATTGGGGATGCAGTCTGTTTAAATTTGTGGGCCTTGGTAAGAAGAAAAATCCCTTTTTGATTCTGTCAGGCTCTCGTGAATTTATTTATCTCTCCCTCAGGACATCTTTACAATTATTAATGAGACAGTTAGAGTATTAACCTAACTTATAATTATTAAGTAACTCATCAATATCGTTCGAATATGAAACGAGTACATCTTTGAGAAAAAGGGGAAAAACCGAACATTAGTACTTTTTAACTATATTTAGAGGAATATTTTGATAGAATGGTAAAAATTTGTTGAAATTCTAGAAAATTCGAAAACAGCCAAACATCTTACTTGACTATTCCATCTTTTTATAGTGACACCTGTCATTTGTCAACGGGGAAGTGTCGTGGGTAGTGGAAGCATTGGAGGAAAATACGGATCCGTAAACAGTGACATAGTCCAGTATAAGATTTAGCAAAAAATAGAATATAAAGTTAAAAAATTACTTGTTTGATATTTTTTTCATAATATAAGAGAATTTAATGGAAAAACTGTTCATCTGGAGATGGACTGTCCAGGACGTTCAAATACTTTTCTTTTTCCAACTTTAAAATGTAGGAAGAGTCTTTTCTGATAAGCAAGGTCTCTTTCCAGAATCTTAGTGTCATTCGAGTTAATATTGTGATCTTGATGAAAAACATACATGTTCAGCCAGAGCACAAGAGGGCAAACCTCTATTAATATCACTACGATGGGAAGTGAGTCTGTCTTTGAGGCATATATATATATATATATATATATATATATATATATATATATATATATATATATATGTATATATGAAATAAAATGCAAACAGTAAATGCAAACTTCTCTCCATCATATCCTTTCTGTGTCAGAGGTTGCACAGTTAGAATAAATTGTTATAGAACGCAATTTATCCTATTCCACCACCATCGAGATGATGGCCTACCTGTACCACCATACCGAGAAGAAAGTCAAAAACTTACCCTCCCCGCCACAGTGATACAGAAGAGGTACATGTTTCGTCTCTACTAGACTCATCAGGGTATCGACATGCACCTGGCTGTGCAAAGGACAGATCGGAAAAAAGCATGCAAATACTGAACGCGGCTTCGCCGACCTCCCGCCGGATGGCGTATATATGTTTATGCGGCTTTCACGGATTCCTCCGTGTGAGATGCAATAGCAGTGGATATATCCACATTATGCCATTGTAGTGCTGAAATCACATTCAGCAAACGTACAACTATATGTAGTTTGCTGCATGTGATTTCAGCACTACAACGGCATAATGTGGATATATCCACTGCTATTGCATTTCACACGGAGGAATCCGTGAAAGCCGCATAAACATACATACATATACATATATATATATATATATATATATATATATATATATATATATATATATATATATATATATATATATAATATATATATATATATATGCCAATTTGAAGTTAATATCGTAACATTTATGAGCTAAATTTGTACTAAATTTTACACACATCAGCATACATTTTATTTACTGTAGTCCGACGCCATTGTGTACGTTTGAGATTTACAAATTTACTAGCATTTTTCCCATGAGACATTCCAATATTATGAGTAAACATTTTACATCACTAGTGAAAATACAACGTTGCCAAATCATATGTTAATTACGACCAGCTATTTTAAATAGGTCAAGTGAAATTCCACATATAATTATTCTTTTTTATATTTTCTCTTTCAATGACAAATGTCTTGCAAATTATTTAATTTTAATTTAATTTACGAAATATTGTGTACTACAATTCATTTGACTCATGTGGTAGCCAATGGACCTTTTTAACTTCTACGGATGAAGTGCTACGAGCATTGGAAGCACAAAAGGTAGTCAGTTTTACTGTATATGATCAAATATCCTTAATCTTGTTTATTACGAATACATATATAGTCGACCTTTGACAAAACGGCTGTAAACCAAAATATTTGGATGAAACAATGCTCTAGACAAACTAAACGTCATGAATTCCGAAGTTGATCTTGGAACATTTTTCTAATACCTTTGAGGTCGCATGTTGTCAAAGATTTATTACACATGATAAAGAATGCCAGTTTAGTCATACTTTAATAAATCTCAGTAATTAAGAAGAAGATTTGAGTCACAAAAAAAAAATGATAATAAGAAAAGTACAAAAAAAAATGATTTTAACTAATTTTAATAGCATAAAAGTTGAAAAAGATACACCTAACCTTCAAAATACTGCCTCATAGTTCTATTAATCACTTTTTAAAGGTAATTGGGTCTGCATGGTATAAAACAAGTTATTTCTTTTGTGAATAAATTTAATATTATAATTCTGCAGAAACTATCAGCGTTAATTTTGTTCAACATGTGTACCGATTAGAGTGAATTCACGGTGGAAGTATTTTTTAACCAAACTCTTGTTTGATGTAAACTTTTTCTTTAGAAAAAAAAGAGCGCTCAACCGAATGTTTGTTGTTAAGGTATCAAATCAACTGTCTGGAGAATAGAGGTGAAAATAGGAAGACCTCAAGGTAGGGTGTTCAGTCCACTTCTGTTTCTGTAATATATTAATGATATGTCTGCTGAAATTTCTAGGAGGCTCAGTGAAATATATATTCACAAAAATATGTGCATTGCGAACAAAAATAAAGAATAGAAGTCGGCCTTATCTTGAACAAATCATTTAATTATACTTTAATATATCAATATTCTCACAGCTAGATTCACTAAGAAGACATACGACTTAAACCCGATCTAGTTGTCAACAAATAAATGCTTATATAGCAACGTTGGGGATAAGAACCTAGGTATAAAGCCTTGAAATATGGAAAAGAAATTGTTGTATCTCGAAAATAAATAATATTCATTTTTGCGGGTTCAGTAATAAAAGAAAATAATTAATTTAGCTTGTATTTTTAGGTTTTCAAACTTACTTGACTTATTGTTGCTCTTATCAGTTTAAACATTTCAATTTAGAGTGGTTTTAAAGTTACACCATGCTGGTGAATTTGGAGGTAACTGTTTCAATATGCTATAACAATAATTAAAATATAATCTAGCTTTGCAAGAAATTATATAACCTATATTATGAGCACTCTAAACTCAAACTTTAATTTAAATATTAAATAAAGAAAAACTATATTATGAAACCAGACATATCGGAAGTAAAAAAAAACACTTTCTGTGCATATGTAGGGCCTCTAATAGCTCTTACCAGCTGTACTGTTGAAAAACTATAATTTTTTTAGGGAAAATAAGTTGTTCACTGACCCCCGTAATACTTTTCCAAAGTTTAATATAAAAAAAACTTTCTATCAATATCTACAAAACTATTTATAAAAATGATGTCAGCGGAATTTTTTGCAAATTATTTTTTTTAGTTCACATGTTTTCGCTAAAACAATAGAGAAATGTTTTTGGCACGGATCAATATATTTTCGTATTTACTTCATAATCTTTATCGAATAGATGTTATTTCATATTTTGGGGATTTTAGTTTAGTACTATAAATAATATAAATATTAGAAAAAATATCTATTATAGGTAAAATATTGCTCACAAAATGTTAATGAGAATTATTGATTTTGAGCTTAAATATTGAAAGACTAAATTATCTTTCGTTGTTTAGTTTACCACTTCACAACATATTTTTCCAATCAAAATAGACAAAAAAGTGGTAACGGCGCAAAAATTTGTATAGAGCAGAGAACTGATATAGGTCTTAAATACACTATTACAAACAAAATATTAAAAGTCTCTACCGATCTTACGCCTACTAAAAGTTTTAGTCAAGGTCAAAAATATCAATTTTTTGCATTTTTCTTGTAAACATAAGTGCTATCGTACAGATAGATTAGATCAGGCAATTCTCAACAAAAATTGTTCTTATACTTTTTTTTCTTACGAATTCCTGAGATATCGCAATTCTAAAAGTCGGAGAAGTTGTATTTTACATAATATTCCCTAATTTTCACACCACTTATGAGGTAATGTACTTTGCGCATTTTTTTTTAACGTGGTATCTAGTAGACATACTTCGCGATCTATTGTTATTAAGTTTTATTAAACAGTATCTTTCTGAATGAAAAACTTATACTATTGGTAATGATGAAAGTGGAATGGATTTTTGTGGATTTCGAAAATTTCAGTCTAATTGATAATCTTCAAATGCTATTTCAACAGTAATGTCTTCATCTTTGCTTTCTTCTTCCTCTTCTTGCTGAATTTCTGTATATTATTCTAAGAAGAAATATACGTCAGTTGTTTCCTCATTGATACTATAACACTCCTCATGTGTTGTATTCGACTCAACATTGGAGCAAGATTGGCCTTGACAATTGATACTCATTGATGAACAAAATTATTCAACTTTTTTACAACCCCTCTTACAATTACAAAAAATAGTACTAAGAAGTTTTTTTGGAACAGGTGGAAGTAAAGCTTGAATTTTCCCCAAAATTTCCTATCCCAGTCTTCTGGGTCTAGTTGATTGCCTAGCTACACTAAAACTGTATAGTATTCAGTATATAAATGTTGATAAGCAGAAGTAGATGTTGGAAAAAGAGAAAATAGTAATACTCTTTTATTGTTCCATGTATTTTTACAAAACTGAAATATCAATACTTGTCAATATAATCCATTTTTTTGGAGCTTAATATATAGCAAGAAGAAAGCGAATCTTACTCTTCTTAAATACTTCTGCGCAATCAATTAAGTTACTACGTTTTTCTAACAATTCAAATACTGCTGCTTTACCCCTTCCGAAAATTGCTGATGTAGTATCTTAGTCAGCTGTTTCATGTAAAAATAAAATATGAGCGTGATCTTTTGAATATGCAGATAAACTTGCCGATGAATTTTTGTTTGTGCTTGAACGTTCCTAGGTTTTAAAAAGTAAATAATCGTATCAATTGGAGTTCGTACAGTCAGTAGTATTAACAAATTAACACCTTCACCAACAACGATAGTTGTATTTGTTCTAAAAATTGACTCAGTTACTCGCTCTACTACAAGATAGACTAATTGTAAATATACTTCTTCCATTCGTGCTGCAGCAATACTACTGTTCCGAGTGGACATTTTACAATACTACACATGGATCGTGACAGATTGCTTGTCTTTCAAGTATTCAGGAAACCCATTATTTTTTTAGCACTTGAATCAATCAATTCTTCATTTCACAATGAACAACAACAATTTCACTTTCAGTAAAAAGTCTACAACAAATTGCGATATTTTTTAAAAATGGTTTAACCTCATAATTTGATGTCAAAAATATTATCAATAAGTATGTCTGTTCATTATAAAGAAAAATACTATAATAGTTATTTCATTTACGTCTTTCAAAAAAAAAGAGCTGACATATGTTGCTCAAGGTTATACGGGTAAACGGAATTAGGGACTGAATGCATATTTATTCACAATCATATAACTTATATGTATTTTAGTGTGTGAGTCACACAAACCAATACTTCCATATTGTTATTTATACTGAACGTTGGATGCCTGTAAACGCCACAGGCCCCGTAAGAGTGCATAGTAGTATTTTCGATGTTCAAACATCGCGATATTTCAGAAATGGTGATTTAAAGGAAAAAAGTATAAGAATAATTTTTGCTGAGAATTATATAACTTTTGTTTGACCTTTTTTTACGATTATACTTATCGTTTACGAAAAAAATATGAAAAAAAAACGATATTTTTGACCTTTGACCTTGAATAAAATTTTTAGAAACCGTAGGATAGGTGGATTTTTTTGAAATTTTATTTGTAATAGTAATCTATATTAATTTTTAGCTGTATACGAGTTTTGACGGGATTATTTTTAATTTATTTACGGTAATTCTTTTAAGTTTATAATATTGGCTATTAATGGTTATAAAAGCCGGAAAACGATTGTGAATTTTAATAGAAAATTCACGACAACCGCCTCTTAGGATAATTGTATTGGTTTTATTGCATTTATAAATTTCTATGGCCTCTAAAGTATTAAGCTTTTACTTTTGGTTACGGTATGCAAAATTTGTATATTGTTAGCATTTTGGAAACTGAGGCTTGCTTCTATAAAATGGTTAGCGAGATTTGGATTATGTTTTTTTTGTTCAATAAACATGCAGTCTTGTGTTCATTAAATCTTGTATGTAACAGCTATTCCATTACGAAAAATTTAGTCTATAAGTATAGACAATTAACCTTCTTAATGATCAAACACACCTATGAAATTTTTCGTTGTTCGATGTTCTGCCTTTAGTACTTAGATAGTAGTAATAAATTATATGCGAAATAAAAAATCCCTATAAAATAATGTGAATCCGTTTTTTTTAAGGCATTGCATTTGAGAATGTAACAGTTTTACGAAGGCGAGATCACGCCAATTTAATAATAAAAAATGATAAGTGTAAAAAAGTAAATTTTGTTTTTTTCTTAGTTAGTTATTTTAGATGGTAAGAGAGGGCCTTATTATCTAAGATTATAAAATAGGGTTCTTTATTGGGTGTTTTTTTAGGAAATTTCGACACACACTTCTGCTAGCGGACTTGCTCCCTTTACCAAGGATGGCCTTGTCTGACGATTCAAATACATTGTTGCAACATTTCTCTAACCTTTTTTGTTCTGGGCGAGAAGCCAATATTGCAACGTCCAACATTACATTAAACCAAAAATATAGCCTGATATGTGGTCTCCCAGTCATGATATAAAAGGTTAAAATCTATTTTTCTTCCTGACACACCTTCAATCTTCTTTAAAATAAAATAAGGAAGCTTTGCAAAATTATTTAAAGTATTGAAAATTCTTCCAGCGTGGGCTGTTGATAATAAAAAACATTGCCATGATTGTATAAATAAATTAGATATTCTGAAAATAGAAACCTGGAAAAATAAAAAAATAATCTCCCAAAATAAAGAGAAGAGGCCAATAAAAATGTAGACTTGCTTGGGTTCCAAGCCAACATTAAAATATATTAATCCCGTTGAATTTTTTTCGTAATTCATTTGTCACATTTATTGCTTCTAGATAGAAAGTATTTATACTATACTTATCAAACTTAAAGCCTTATTTAAATCAATGGAGACATTTTTATGATAATTCTATAAAAAATAATTGGGTCGTCCTAAAACAAGAACCTGGAAAAACATAAATAAAAACTAGTCGCCCAAAATAAATCGCCGAGGCCAACGCAAAAATCAGACCTACTTAATGCAGACACATTCATTCTATTCACTTTTTTTTATACACCACCTGTCACATTTATTTTATTTATACTCACAAAAAACCATTTATTACGTGGGATTTTAAACAAACGCTTCCCGAATTTCTTTTAAAAATAACTCGAGAAAGCCTGTATTTTCGTCGGCCTTGTCGAATTCACCGTTGAACGACCTTGTGGGTGTAGAACCGCAATAGTTTGCATCATTTCGTAATTATTCTCCGAAGGAGATTAAATTTGTTATATTTGTCAGTATGGGGTAATTATAGCGGTGTGAATATGTAGAGTTTTTTTAACATGCTTCCATTAATTCACAAAAAAAAATGTTCAAAAATTGTAATTTGTGCAACTAAGTGCACTTGAACATTGGCGTCGTAACCTTCTCTTTACATCTAGGTAAGATTGACTAGGCCAATTAAGTTAAAATACATGTTAATAAATCAAAGCGTTTTGGATTAAAATTTTTGCGATAAATGGACGTTATGCACGACAGAAACCAATAAATTTAAACCCAACAGATTTTGAGCAGGCATAAAATGTTAGATAATTTTTTTTTTGAAAGAACCTTAAAACTGATGAATTCATCAGTCACTGTAATAATTTTTATATCCAGGTTTTCTCTTAGCGGATCAAAATTTCCTTTAATACCATCTTGATCAAATAAAATCCCCGAATTCATCCATACACTTCAAAATATAAGTTTACTGTATTCATATTGAATAAAATTAATATTGTCCCCTTCAAAGTACTCCCCATCGACTGCAACGGACTTATGCCAGCGTTTGATCCTGCTCTAGAAATATTCCAGGAATTCGGTTTTTGATATGGCCAGGGCCGTCTTCAGTTTTTCCATTACTAACTTTCGGCTGCTAACAGGCGTTCCTCATAGTAGTTTTTACTGGATCGAATAAAAACAAGTTATTGGGAGCCATATCGATGGCTGTTGGATGAAATTCGTTACGTTCTTGATTTTTTCAATTCAGGGATAATGATGATATTGTTCGACGGTGCGTTATCATGGTGAAAAATCCACAAGTTGTTTTTCCACACATAAAACATAATTTATCCTATTCCACCACCATCGAGATGATGACCTACCTGTACCACCATATCGAGAAGAAAGTCAAAACTTACTTTCCCCGCCACAGTGATACGGCAGAGGTACATGTTTCGTCTCTTACTAGGCTCATCAATATACCGACATGCACCTGTTTGTGCAAAGGAAGATCGAAAGGAAGTATGCAACACTGAATGCGGCTTCATCGACCTCCCGCCTCATATATAAATAAATTTACATACAGAATTGCATATAGTTGTACATTTGCTGCATGTGATTTTAGCACTACAACAGCATAATGTGGATATAACCACAGCTATTGCATCTCACACTAACCTGAACTAACCTGAACTAACCTGAACTAACCTGAACTAACCTTTGTTTGTTAGGGCGTCTTGCAGTATGTTCATCTCTTTGTGGTAATTTTCTTGATCGGTAAGGGACTCAGATCGAAACGCAAGTAATTTCACTACTGCAAATAATTGGGTGGGGTGGTGATGTGAATCGGCATTGAGGTGAGTGGGCTTTCTGTAGACAGTATGCGAAAGCAATCTATCCTCTTTTCTTCTCAGTAGGATTTCTAAGAACGGTAGTTTTCTTGCCTGTTCTGTCTCCATGGTGAATTTCAATTCAAATTCAAATATATATATATATATATATATATATATATATATATATATATATATATATATATATATATATATATTTATATATATAGATATAGATATAGATAGATAGATAGATAGATATATAATAATGGTAATTATTAATGAATCAGTTTATTTTACAAATTTATTTCAGCCAACTGTTCTTACTCAGGTACTCGTATAGGTTCATTTCTGAGCTGTTATTTTTTAAAAAATTTGACGTTTGAAAGGAAGAAGCGTTGTGCGCGCGGATCTTTGATATAAAGCCGAGGCCATTTTGCTTTGACGTATTACCTTTCTTCAAACAACTAAAGAAGCTGTGATATTCCCATCTAGTTTAAATTTTTCCGGTAATTGAGTTTAATTGTTAAGTCACCCAATCTTTTACTTGTTCTGTTGGATTAGTTTTCAATGAAGGAATTCTTTTAACCTCATAAAAGAACTCGGGTTTCCATCTTCTGGTTTCTTTTTTCAGTTTTTCTACGTTCTATATTTTTCTTCTAGTTTTATTTTCGTATATATCTTTTGGTGAAAATCTTCAGTTTTAATTTTATGAGCACTGATGTTTAACTAATACCTGTACACCATTACACAGTTAAGCAGTGTTGCATGCAGCATCAGTTGCCGGAAAACTTAGAATAATTTTATTTTTTTGCATTTTAGATCATAACAATCTAATTAATTTTGTAAATTAAAGTTCTTTCCTTTCTTTTTTTGTAAGGCGTTACATTTTTCAGTGCTTTATCCCATGATAATGGAATATATCGAGCTTGCGTTGTGTTTTGATGCCAGCAGATACTACAGCTGTAACGCATTGAAGTTTATAGAATATTTAATTTAATACTTGAGCAACACAGCTAAGCATTCAATTAGAGTTATTTTATCATAAATTATCGATTTTATATTGATTTATTGCTTAACTATAGGAATGTAGTTGAAAGTGAGTTCCTAACATCGCGGAATGTGCTGCATTCAACCTAGCTACAGATACAATGGTGCCATGTTTAACTCACCTATAGTCTTCAGCATACGGGTTAGCTCGGTATATTTGCTCATTGGCGTAGTTATTAACTTTTAACTGAACTCTGATAATTTTATTTTGGTAATATTCTATTATTGAATTTTCATTTCATTCAACTTGTGGCCCTCAACGGTTTACTTTTTTACTAATAATTTTTTTATTTACTAATATATTTTCAATTTAATTAGCTTTCTACCCCTTTAAGACAATTTATACGGACGCCCGTGTCTCTATGATTCAAACTAGCGCTAATTAGCTGTCCACGTGTAAAACCCCAAACAACTTTAGCCTGATTTTTGGCTCACATAAAAAAGTGACACGTTACATTCTACTGATTTTTTTTGCAATTTCTATTCTATTGGACATTAATCTATTTTAACGGTAGTATTTTTATACTTTATGTTATTTATACTACTTTTTATGATCGAAATGCACGTGTATAGAAATTTGGATTTAATTACTATCATAAAAAAAATTGGCGCAGAACTTGGCCCGCTTATAGGATCCATCTGCATGCATATTGGGTTATGTGTTATTGTGAAAGCTTTAAAGTAATACATAAAATCTTTTTTTTTATGAGAACTAAAGGTTTTATGTGTAAGCCCATTATTAAAAATCTGTTTTATTGATGTTATAGATTTAAGCAAAACTTCAGATTGCTAGATGAAGTAAAAATTATTTCATTGTTTAGTTAAAACCATGTAAATATTGGAAATTTAAACGTGTGATCGTTGATACGTGTAGATAAAAAATATTACAAAAATTAAGCATTTTTATGTTTCCGCCCATTAAGGCTACAATATTTTAGTGAATCAAAATTATTTCTTTTTATTTCACAAGTGGCGAATTTATTATTTCGAGCCAAACAGCTTCGAACCCTCTCCAGGGATTATTAACTCGTACCAGGTATACAAAGATACCAAAAGTATGAAGCTCTATGAGAACCCTTTCCATTTTATCGGGTCCTAGATGGCGTAGTCTGCTGAATTTCCTACAAACTTTCGCGTGGTTGCAAGGAGAACTGCTTTCGGAATCGGTTGATACAGATGCAAACTAAGGCCCAGTTCCTTGAAGTTAGCAAATTATTATTTAATATATTATCAAATAAAAAACTGATAAAAATTCTTAAAGAGTTAAAACTAAAAAAAAATGACGTTTTTTTGAAAAAATTTTGATACTTACCCTGTATTTCGAGGTCGTAGAACACAATTCTGACCTTAACTTTCCACTATTTTTCCTCACTCTTCCGGAAAACTCAAAAAAGAAGAGTCACTTCACAAAGCATTTTTATTTCAGTTTAAACACCGAACTTACGTATTTTTTTTTCAATGGAACTAGTTAAAATATATTGTATGCAACATATTTCAATTATTTTTGCACAAATTTTGTCAAACCAATTTAGAACAACTTGTATTTTCAACGAAAAATCAGAAATACGTCACGGAAACGTCACTAACCGTTCATTCACGTAAAAAGGTGCAAACGTTGCCAGATGTAAAATTTTTTCCTGGTATAAACTATAAAATTTGTCCTCAGTCAACAACATAGTTTAATTTTTTTATGTTTAATACAGTTTATTATCAAAAACAAATCAAAACAAACAAAACCAAAATGGCATTTACCTCTAAATTTACTCCAATCCGAATTATTACTTTGGTTAGTTCAAGTTTAGCTTGATTTTGGTTAGTTTACAAAACAGAAACTAACCTGAAAAACTGAAACTGACCTAGATTTATTAATTAAAAGTGTTATTGCCTAGCAGAGACCACGTGGAGGGGGGACAATTTCTGCCAGAAAAGGATATTGGGAAAGGTCATCAGTTTAGGTTAGTTCAGGTTAGTTTCAGTTTTTCATAATAAACAAAACCAAGCTAAACCTGTACTAACCAGAACTAACCAAAAATTTTGGGTGGGTAAAATTAATTTTACTCATATATATATATATATATATATATATATATATATATATATATATATATATATATATATATATATATATATACATTACAAATATTAAACTATGTTGTAAGAAAAGAATATATGTGAATTTCAAAGAAATGATATTTGCAATCTGGCAACAGCGCCTATAGCAACAAGCACGCCGTCTTTATGTGAACTATGCAAGCTATTACTTTAATAGCGGGAGCCGTTGTATTTTTATTTGTGTTGATTTGTTTCTTGCAAATTTTCCTGATTTTTCCGATAAAAAACGTACATATTTTTGAATTTTTATATACTAGGGAGTCTTGTATCAGTGTGAAATTTGTGGCTGTAACAAAATTTTAACGAATTAGTGCAAAAAATTGAACCTAAAATGAAAAATGATTGTCCCTGTTTTCGGTAAAATTGAAAAAATATTGTGGAAAATCGAGGTCAGAATCGTGTTCTATGACTTCAAAATAGGGGAAGTATCGAAATTTTTTTCAAAATAACGTCATTTCCTCGCTTACACTCTTTACGAATTCTTACCAAAAAACTTTGGTGGAGCCATGTTTCATCATGGGCTCCGAAAACTCACTGAGTCACCTGGCTATAAGATTTAAGATTGTTAAATGAAGCATTTTTCAAAGAGACGAACTGTATCACTCACGCTCGCCATAAAATTCCAACTTCCATATTGTATTTCCCGTTTTCGACATAATAATATGGTAACAACACTTTCGTGTAGAATTAAAACATAATTTTCATCTTTCACTCATTCATATTTATTTTTTTGATGAATTGGTATCGACAGTACCATGAAATGGTTCTCGACCACCTGCAAATAATTGGCAATACCCAGAAGTTATATTGCAAATCCGTGTGTTTAAATGCATGCGAATTTATAAAATTCTAATACATTTGAATATTTACTATTGGTTTCGTGTTATATACCACATATTTAATTGATTTAAATGTATTTGAATTATTTAAATAATATTTTCAGTACCGGTTTCCTTTTCCTTTTTTTTTTACTGTACATTAATTTTTATTTGGACATCTGTATCGAACACAGCGCTTTTAAAAGAACTTAAATATTGTTGACTAAAGTGTTCCTAGTAAAGATTTATTGTCTCAAAATTTATTTTTTCAAAAATAAATTATGAATCTTCATAAATATTCACTTATTTTCTATGAGTGTATTTTTAACTGGCTTGCATTACTAATAATTTTTTTAACCTTACTGTATAAACAGGACGAGGAACTCGACCATTGTTTTGAAGTTTAATTTGACCTCTCAACTTGTTGCCAAGAGGAGTTTGCAAACGACCGGTGCGAGACAAAATACACCGATGAGAAAATTTGAAACAAGTTTATTTTAGTGAATTCATTTAGACACGTAATGAAATGAAAGGCAGTTTTTTATTTAGTGTAATATATTTGTTAAAATTTGCCTACTATGTTCGGTTAGCTTTTAGTTATCTTATCAATGCATTTTTGGTCAAGTACAGGGAGAGTCAACGATTGGATGAAGTAGGTTTGTGCCTTTTCGGTGAAATTAACAAAGAAACTATATTTATTGTTTGATACAGTTTATTTTTACGCAGATTTTAAAAATATTTAGGACTCTACAGGGTGAGCCAAAAAACTAGGACAGCATAAAGTTGTATTTTTTTAAATAGAACACCCTATATACGAATCGTATTTTCGATTTAGCTTATAATTTTAAATCTTTTTTATTAAGGGTTTACTATAACAAAACTTTATAGTTTCTGAGACAATTAAGTTTAAAGAAAAAAAGTCACATTTTCAAGCATCAATTCAATCCTAAATAACATTTTCAATTTTGTGACAAATATATTCAAATTTCGAATTTAGCAAGGCCAAGGACAAGTTAACATAATTTTTACCTAATATTTGTAATAAAAGCTACAGGGTGTTGAACACATCGGCTCAAATTTGAACAAGTTTAAATGAATAAATATCTTTTTTTTTTAAATGGTACACCCTGTATATTTTCATGTTATTTAATAGAGTAATAAAAACCCTAAAAGTTTTGTTCAATATATTCTATACCTATTTATAATAGTTTTTGAGATATTTCAGTTTTTCTTATTTTCCATACTTTTTTACAGAAATAGTCTTCATTATCATAGTAGGCATGTAAAATAATAAAAATAAACCACAGAAACAAACGGAATGTGGTTAAATATGATGAAATACATTATTCGTTATATTACAACGGCAATAGTTTAATTAAACATAATGTGAAAAAATTAACACAACAATAACGACAAGGCAAATACATATTTACTTTTATACTAAATTGAAACAAAAAAATTACCTATTAAATACTGAGATTAATTATTTCTTTTTAATAAGTGTTCGAATAAACGACTCTCTTGTGCAATGCACAAATTTAGTCTTTTTTGCAGATTTTCTCGGACCCTGGACAAAATTAGTGGCGTTATTGTTCTACAGGTATCAATAATCCTGTTTCGCATATCTTCCACTATAGTTGGTGGATTAACATACACCTTATTTTTAATATAACCCCATAGGAAGAAATCTAATGGGGTGATGTCGCAAGACCTTGGTGGCCACTCAATGAAACCCTCACTTCCAATCCATTTTTGCGGATATCGTTGGTCCAAAAACGCACGAACTTCACGATGGTAATGCGGAGGCGCACCATCGTGCTGGAACCACATACTGTCGAGCTCATCCCTATCGAGACCTTGAAGCAGTTGGGGTAGTTCTTCTTGTAGAAAGTTCAGGTAACTATGGCCATTTAGTGGTTCATTAAAAAAGTGGGGTCCAACAAATTCGATTATGATGAATACCACACCAAACATTTAATGACCAGTGGTTTTGATGTTGCACCTCTCTAATCCAAAATGGGTTTTCTGTGGCATAATAATGCATGTTGCGTCTATTTACGGCACCGTTACTTCTAAAAGTAGCTTCATCACTAAATATTACCTTGCATAATAAATTTGGATTTAATTGAATCTCCGCATTTATTGTACGACAAAAGTTTACACGACTTTCAAAATCCTGTCCATGCAATTCTTGGTGTAATTCCATGTGATATGGATGATACCTATATTTCTTGGTAGTACGATTTAGCGGTGGATTGTGATGTTTCACATAATGCTGCTAACTGACGGCTACCAATATAAGGATTTTCCTGAACATGTAGTTCTTTTTCTTCATTAGTTACTGGTTTGTTGACCACTTTACGTTTTGGATAATCAACAGTACCAGAAGAATCAAATCTTTGCATTAAGTTTTGAAAGTATGGGTATTAGGCTGGCGTCGATCAGGATACTTCATTTTGTAAATTCTTTGAGCAAGAAGGCAATTTTTTTGAGCCTCTCCTATTGTATAAATCATATCTATTAACTCATTCTTTGGAAAATTCATTTTACAATATAAGATGAATGCAAAAAAAAAAACCAAACTACACTACATAAAAACCAAAAGAAGCGATTGCGGTTATAAATTTGACACACAGAAAAATGTTCTTTTACATTGTTTTTGCCATGGCTACTATGATAACGAAGATTTCTGTAAAAAAGTATGGAAAATAAGAACAACTGAAATATCTCAAAAACTATTATAAATAGGTATAGGATAGGATATATTGAACAAAACTTTTAGGGTTTTTATTACTCTATTAAATAACATGAAAGTATACAGGGTGTACCATTTAAAAAAAAAGATATTTATTCATTTAAACTTGTTCAAATTTGAGCCGATGTGTTCAACACCCTGTAGCTTTTATTGCAAATATTAGGTAAAAATCATGTTAACTTGTCCTTGGCCTTGCTAAATTCCAAATTTGAATATATTTGTCACAAAATTGAAAACGTTATTTAGGATTGAATTGATGCTTGAAAATGTGACTTTTTTTCTTTAAACTTAATTATCTCAGAAACTATAAAGTTTTGTTATAGTAAACCCTAAATAAAAAAGATTTAAAATTATAAGCTAAATCGAAAATACGATTCGTATATAGGGTGTTCTATTTAAAAAAATACAACTTTATGCTGTCCTAGTTTTTTGGCTCACTCTGTAGAGTCCTAAATATTTTTAAAATCTGCGTAAAAATAAACTGTATCAAACAATAAATATAGTTTCTTTGTTAATTTCACCGAAAAGGCACAAACCTACTTCATCCAATCGTTGACTCACCCTGTACAAAGCTGGTTAGTATTTTCATTTGAGTCTTCTAGTTTAAAAATTCCTTAAATCCAGTTTGGATGAAGCTTGCTTTCTCTTCTTCTTCTTCTTTAGTCTCTGTTATGCAGTTTCCAATTTCGTGTTGTACTATTTAGATTTCTGGTGGTTAATATTCTTCAGGTTTGTCGTTGCGTGTGTGGAGTAGTGAGTCTATAATTTTATAATTTTCGTTATCTCATTTTTTTTGTACAGAAGGGCCACTTTAGCACCATTCCAAGAGCAGTAGTGCACCTCTTTGGAGACATTTGGTTATTAGTTTTATAATTTTCTTGGCTCCTTTTATAATTATATTTACTGTAATTTCATCTTTGTAGGGTATATTGTGCTTCTTCTCGATAACTCTTCTGATCGTACATTTATTTATTATTCTCTTATTTTTTATATTCGTTTCTTTTGGTAATGATTAAGTTTTTTGTTATTATTTATTTGTTTTTTTCTTTATTTTTTGTTTAATTTATTTGTTTATTTTCTTCTATTCTACTGTTCTTTTTCATTCCTTTGATTCATTTATTCTTTATTTAATTGCCAATTTCATTGTCATTTATTTTCTTTGTAACATTTTTAAATTTTTTTTTTTAATTTTGTCAATGTTATATGACGATCAAACTACTACATCATTTTCATTTCCAATTAAAATGAATTTAACGAAAATGAACTAATGTTTTTTTAGTTCTTGTAAATACCTTTATTACCTACAGTCATTTGCACGGTTGATTTTTCACTCGATTCAATATAGTTTTTATTAATACTTTCTTTATCTCAGTCTCTAAATACATCCTATTTTCTCATTTTATACAATTTGCCTTCGTCCCACTGGCCACATAAATAATAACCACGCACACAGGGTCGTTTTGTTATCTTCATCTTAACTCGCACAATAACATCGAGTTTACATTTTTGTCACGTACGATATTTTTTAGATCCAGAAAGAGCATGTAATATTTTTTATTCTCTACAACTCGACAATTTTTAAGAGAGAATGAATAGGTTTACATAAGACAAACTCTACTTAATCTTTACCTTTGACTTATCTATTTACCTTTGTAATGATTACCATTAGACATAGTTGGTAATATTTAAGTGGATAATACCAAGTTTATTATTGATATCTCTTGATTAAATACAAATTTGAACTCGATTTTGATTTCAAAAGATAGTTCATAACAATATCTAAAGACTTTTTCCTTAATTCTTTGATATTCGTATTTTAAAGGTAGTTCGAAAGCCTGGAAAGGAGAGGTTGAGTATACATTAACCCTCAAATTCCCCAACATGGTCTAACCTTAAAACCACCGTAAATTGACACTAGAGGGCTTAAATTGACAAAAGCAACAATATGTCAGGCAAGTTTTAAACCCTAGAAATACAAGCATAAAAAAATAATTTTCTTTGACTACTGAACCGGAAAAAATGGTGAATTTTATTTATTTTCGGGATACAACTATTTCTTTTACTTATTTTAAGTTTATATCAATAAAACCTTATCCTTAATATCCCTATATCAACGCTTATTTGTTCACATATCACTACATAGTATAAAACAAAGTCGCTTTCTCTGTCCCTATGTCCCTTCGTATGCTTAAATCTTTAAAACTACGCACCGGATTTTGATGCGGTTTTTTTCAATAGATAGAGTGATTCAAGAGGAAGGTTTATATGTATAATAACATCCATTAAATAGTGGAGAAATACTGTTATTTTTGAGGTTTCTAATGTGATGTCGTTAATTATCATATTTTTTTCCGCTTACATTGCAAACGCAGGCTGAACCCTACGAGATTTATCAAAATAATGTACTAATTATTTGTACACATTGAAAAGGTCTACAGAAAACTCCGCGATGGTATATGTCTATCTCTCATGGATATCCCACAATAACATTTTTTTGTCATTTACTTTTTACGACAAATAATGGCAAATTTTGAAGCGATTTTAACCAATACAGCATTAATCCTTATCCAATTAAATAGCTTAAATACATTGTTGATTTAATATAGATCTATATGGTCCTTTACAGCACAAGATTTAAATGAATATTTTCGAAGATATTACAGATTTAAAATTGCGGGAAGTAGCGCTTGCGGCGGTACTGGCCGACCGGGGCGGCGGCAGCGTGCCTATAAATAGCGCGTCGGAGGCCGATGTAATAATTGTTGTAAAAATAAAATAAATAGTCACAGTTTTTCTATAGTGTATTTAGTATCAGCATTGCACCCGTGCGAAGCCGGGGCGGGTCGCTAGTCTAATATAAATTATGACAATATCATAAGCAAAAGAAAACTGATCGACTAGAAGATTTATTTTTCATGGCAACCAGATCAGGTTTAATTCTTAAATCTTCTTACTGGATCTGGCTGTAAGAGTTTCTCTTGGTACTTTTGTGATTCTTTATGGTTTTTGGTGCGTTAATCCATTTTTTGCGGTTACGAAGGATCCCATTCAAAGCTGAAAAACATCGACACAATATGACTTTACGTTCCTAATTTAAAATGCGGACAATACTATTTGATATTTTTGCATTAGAGTGAACATTTTGACTAGATTGTTGTTGTCTGATATGCCAAACAACGCCCAACAAATAATTTCCCGTAGTTGTCGTAATTGTATTAGTTTACTACTCTGTAAACGTAGTCATAACAAAAATTCCCACAGGCCAAGTATATTTTTTAAAGTTAGCAAAAATGTATTAAGAGCACATCGGTCTCCAAAGGTTACAGTTTTGGCTTTTTCTGAGTTATTCTCTTCCCAAATTGGTTTTTTATGACTGGAGCATTCGAAAGGAATAACAAAAAGTTTTGAAGTTATGGGGCCATATAAAATCTAGAAGTGGTATATGATTTAAAAGAAATATTGCTGGCCAGGGAGAACCGACGCTTGTGTCCAGCCATATTGCTATTAAAACTTAAATATAACTTTGTTGTATTTATTTTGGTGGAGCTCAGGACTGAATGAAGTTTGAGGGGTTTATGGAATGAAGTGGAAGATAATTTATTAATACGAAACTATAGAAATAGGAAGTTGGAAAGGAATCATCTTTTAGGAAGAATGAAGAAGAATGTAGGGTGGAAAGTTTTTGGCTGAATGTAAAATATTGAGTGATTCATCGAGATGTCGATGATCATGTTTTGTTAACTGTTTTCTTATTGAGAAAGGGGGTTCAAAGCACATTTAAAAAAGTAACAGTTACGAAAACCCACTTTTTGATTGCAAGGAACCTTTAGATGGAGTTAAGGCTCACAGAAATACATTAAAAATTCGTACTTTAGGAGATTGCGCACAATCTAAGTTTTAAAGTTGGAAAAAGTATTACTTATGAAATAACAATAGGTATATTTTTCTTTAATAATAATTTACTATGTTGCTCTTTATCCAATTAGCGCGATTATAACCGTAGAAAATAAAGAAATTGTAATAAATTATAAATTCTTTTATTAACTAATTAAATAATAATCTACTTCTAATTGAAATGGCTCCCACCTTTTTAGTTAAAGAGATAAACAACTTTTAAAGACTGCTTTGTTTTATTCATGAAAAATGTGCGAATAATATTATGCACAAGGTCAAGGTTAAAAAATATTTTTTTAGTATCGTAATTTGCTGAAATAAATTGCTTATGCGATGTTGCCACTTGAGGTAATTAAGAGACCATGGCAGTCGCGGTAATACTGAGTGGGTTAAGCTTTCGATGTCCGGAGGATGACTTCTCGGCTGATTAAATTTTGATGAGTTCAACTTGAAATACTTTCTCCACCGTTCTCTTTAAAAACGTATTTTCAGTTTTCGGAACGATTTGAATATTGGAACCAACTTATTATACCTCTGAGCAGTCCATATTTTTGCACCACAGATGAGTTGAAGCTGTAAACTTGACGACGTACTGATTAAGTAACATTCACTATCACGATCAGGTTGCGCCCTTTTCCATCCAATACTGGATGTATGCCTTCCACAATTTAACCTATTTTCCTTTATGCACTGCCAAAGTCATCCACTCACTATACTTCTGCAGTATCTTTTACTATATCGCACCATTTGGTATTGGATCTTTCTTTTGCTCATTTGTGGCTTGTTATCGCTATTTCTTGACGAGTTAGTCCACCTTTCATCCTGGTTTGGTCGCTGTCACCGGAGTCTTGCGACTAGTCGTATAATATCGTCCATTGTTGTTTATACTTGTATCTGATAATCACATTTATCATCCGTTATTTTAATATCCTAAATTTGTCTTCTATGTGCTCTTAGTGTCATTGTGCATTTTCTTCGTAAGGCTCCAAGGACAATCTATTGTCTGTAGACAGGATTTTAGGTACTTCCGGACATCTTTATTTTTGTAGAGTTAAGCTTTCCCTAAGCAGTCTATCCTAGTGTAATTCTTTTAGTGATTTCTTTGGATATAAAATCTATTTGTGTTGCTGGCCGAGATATATGTAGTTGTCTTCTGCTTCGAGTGATGTTCCCACCTATATTAGCCCGAAAGATGGGGGGGGGGGCGGGAGGATTCCCTTTGGCGACTTTTTGTTTCTCGGTGCTACGAATCCATTTTTCGTGGTTATCAAGCCCTGCGTTTTTCAATAGAAGTATGAAAAAGTTTACTGTATTATACTGTTGAATTTTAACTAAGAAACACCGAAGATGCTAAATAGATAAAAAATGTCAAACAATAAACAAACTAATCCAAAGTATTCATTAAACTAGAGTACGCTCACAATTTAAACCACATCGCTTTAAAATTTTTTGAAACTGTTTAAAGACATTTTAAAAATGTCCAGATCAACGTGATCACGGGATAACTTATTAGCTAAAATGCACATTCTATTTAGTGGTGCATAGGTGGAGTAATTGGTTCTGTGAGTATTCACAGAGAACACTTCAACCCATCGACTTGTTAAACATATCCAGATCAACGTGATCACGGGATAACTTATTAGCTAAAATGCACATTCTATTTAGTGGTGCATAGGTGGAGTAATTGATTCTATGCGTATTCACAGAGAACACTTCAACCCATCGACTATTTCTCTAAGGCACATTGAAACTAATATGGGTTAGTAATTCTGAAGAATCTATTATGCTATTAACGATTTTAAATAGATAAAATAAGTCAATGTATTTTCTGTGATGTTCAAGAGGTTTCAAATTTAATTGGAGTAGTAAATGAGGGTGGTTGATATTTTCTTTAGCAATACCTAATTTATAAGCTACGAATCCTAAAAAGCGCATCTGTACCCTTTCTAGCTCCAATTTCTGTACATTATAGAAAGGTGACCATATTGGTGAGGCATACTCCAATACAGAACGCACAACACTGCAATAAACATTTTTAAGGCAAATAATATCGTTGAAGTCAGACAGATTCCGGGTAACAAACTCTACTAATTTCATTCCCTTATTTGTGATATTATGTATATGCTCTTTAAAAGTTAACTGACTATCCAATATTAGACCAACATCAGATATAGAATCGGTGAATTCCACAGACATACCCTCAATCTTATAATCGTACTTGATTAAAGTCTTCTTTCTACAGAACCGCACTGTCTTGCACTTTCCGATGTTATGGTACAACCTGTCACTAGTGCACCATACAAGAAATGCATCCAAATCAGACTGCATATCAATGTAGAGAGATCTCTGTTTTGTTTCTGAAAATGTCAAGGAGGCAAAAATTTTGAAAATGCCTTGAATAAAGGGCGAAACGTCAATAATTTTATGTATTTATTAAATATAGAACCTAAACCCAAGAAAAGACAAAATAAAAGAAAAATGATATAATCTATGGTTCAAGAATCAAGAAAATAAATAAATATATATATATATATATATATATATATATATATATATATATATATATATATATATATATATATATATATATATATATATATACAGGGTGATTCAAAAATCGATCACGAAACTTAAGGGGGTGATTCTACTTGACAAAATAAGGGTAGAGCTTCATATAATTTTTTTTCAAAATGTCATTCGTTTTCGAGTTACAAGCCGTCCAAGTTCAAGTTTTTATTTTTTGTTTTTTGAATTACTCGCTTACAGGAAAACCGATTTGACTAATATTTGAAAGATAGGCTAAGTCTTCTGCGCTTCATCATTTTAGTAACAATTCACATTGATTGTTTACCGCTAGAGGACACTTTACCTACATTGAAAATAGTTTTTTTGTCATAATTTTTTAGTGTTGACAGCTACAGTAGTTTTTGGCATAATTTCTGAAAGACTGATGCCAGGCCTTTAAAAAAGGTGCTCTTTATTTACATCGCTAAACCCAACGGTTTAGACGTAAATCACCCTTAAAAATTAAGTGGTAAATTTACTTTTCTCATTTCATTACCACCAGCTACCAGGTAAATAGCTATCAAAGTATACTAGAGCTGTCAGTTTAACATCATATAAATTCGCTTTTTAAACTATTTAATTTATAATCTTAAAATAACTAATAATGGCTAATCAGTAAATATTCATATTATGGATTATTGCGAATATACATTTAATTGATAAAAATTAATGAAACAGTACTAAACAAACTAAAAAAGATTCTCAAAATGTCCCCCATTTTCTTCCATACATTTCCTAACACTCTTCAACAAATGTCGCCTAACTCGATGAAAAATTCCTGGTGTTTCTTTAATAATTTGGCACTTTTCGATTATCCTGAAGCGAAGATCCTCGACGTTAATTACTGGAATATCGTACACCAATTGTTTCAAATGACCCCCAAAAGAAAAAATCCATAGGATTAAGGTCTGGTGACCTCGCTGCCCATGCCAATGGTCCACTTCGTCCTATCCATCGCTCAGGATACGTTGCATTCAAATACTGTCGGACACGTATACTAAAGTGGGGCGGAGCTCCGTCTTGGAGGATCCACATGTTGGCCCTTACTTCAATGGCACATCTTCCAGATACAATGGGAGACGATTTTGGATAAAATCTAAGTATACGTCACCAGTTAATGGGACCATCAAAGAAATGAGGACCAATAAGGTAATCTCCTATTATCCCTGCCCACACATTAGTGAAAATCTACGCTGATGTTTCGTTTCTACCACATTGTTTGGGTTCTCGTAAGCATATGTGTGGATGTTGTGTAGATTTGTTATGCCATCACGAGTGAAACCAGCTTCGTCAGTGAATAATATGACGCCAATTAATCGATTATCGTGTTCATACTTAGCTAGGATCTGATTGCACATTTCCAACCGTCTCGGCCGATCATCGTCATAAAGAGCCTGCACCTTTTTTGAATGAAACGGGTAGAGTTGTTCTTCTCTTAGTATCCTCCATGAACTAGCCTGACAGAGCCGCACTTCATTCCCAATTTTTCCAGTACTAATACCTGGATTATCTTCAATAATTTCAAGCACTCTTTCTTCTTATTGCACGTTTCTAGCAGTTCTAGGTCTTCCCCTATTTCCATTATAACTTTTAAAGGAACCACATTCCGCAAGCCTCCTGTGCACACTGGAAAATGTTTGAGCATGAGGGATATTTCTTTCCGGATAACTCTCCATATAATATCTTCTTGCCAACTCTGCATTACCATTTGCTTTTCCATAACAAAAATGGATATCACAATATTCGATATTTGAATATTGGTGATTAGCCATTATTAGTTATTTTAAGATTATAAATTAAATAGTTTAAAAAGCGAATTTATTTGATGTTAAACTGACAGCTCTAGTATACTTTGATAGCTATTTACCTGGTAGCTGGTGTAATGAAATGAGAAAAGTAAATTTACCACTTAATTTTTAAGGGTGATTTACGTCTAAACCGTTGGGTTTAGCGATGTAAATAAAGAGCACCTTTTTTAAAGGCCTGGCATCAGTCTTTCAGAAATTATGCAAAAACTACTGTAGCTGTCAACACTAAAAAATTATGACAAAAAAACAATTTTCAATGTAGGTAAGTGTCCTCTAGCGGTAAACAATCAATGTGAATTGTTACTAAAATGATGAAGCGCAGAAGACTTAGTCTATCTTTCAAATATAGTCAAATCGGTTTTCCTGTAAGCGAGTAATTCAAAAAACAAAAAATAAAAACTTGAACTTGGACGGCTTGTAACTCGAAAACGAATGACATTTTGAAAAAAAATTATATGAAGCTCTACCCTTATTTTGTCAAGTAGAATCACCCCCTTAAGTTTCCTGATCGATTTTTGAATCACCCTGTATATATTATATATATATATATATATATAGGTTTAAAACGTTCGGTGACGTTGACCGATACTATATCTCTTCCTGTTCTGCCACTGTCCATCTTGAAGCTCACGGGCACACATAGCTTTCCTTTTTTCTTCTATCCAATTTCTCCTAGGTCTTCCTCTTCTTCTCCGGTAATCTGAATATCAAGTCATGGTTTTTTATTTGGCAGTTATGAGTCGGTCATTCGTTGTATATGACCGTATCAGTTCTACAGCTTCTACTCGTTTTTTATTTTTCTCTCTGTTTCCAAGTCTCAACTTTTTATCATTGTTTTGTATATGTTATATTTTCCATATAGGCATCCTATCACCCTTTTAACTAGGATAATTCTTGCACTCTTAAGAATTATATATTAGTATTCATAAAGATATAAGATGTTACAACCATAGGCGTAAGAGAAATCAATATTTGTTAATATAGACTGCCGATCCTGCAGAAGAATACTTTTAACAATTTAAAAAGCTTGCGTTTATAAATGCCTACTTGCTACATACTTGGCTACAGTTTAGAGCACACGCTTTAGTTGCGGTTCACACTTGATGAGAAAATCATTTTAATTGTCAAGTCCATTTATATATATATATATATATATATATATATATATATATATATGTATATATATATATTATATATATTATATATATATATATATATATATATATATATATATATATATATAAACTGATCTGTACAAGCAATGTTTTAAAAACGTTATATAATCAAAAGTTTATTTAATTTTCTATTTTATACTTAAATATCAATATTACCAATAAAATTACTTAACAAACTAGTAAGTTCGTCTTCTGATTTCCATGAATTCTAATTAGTAAATGGTTTTATTCATTGCAAGTAGAAAACGTATTAGCATAATAAATTATTTTTATTAGTTTGTAGCTTAAACGTATTTTATTTGTATTTTAACCTCGGTAAGTTGTAACACTAGGTATACATTTTATATCTGCATAAATATATATAAACATATAAATTATTATTAAACACAGTTATTTAAAATTTAAAGACGTAAACAGTAACTTTTAATTTTTAATAAAAAAGTGTTATTATCTTGTAAGTTTGACGAAACATATAATGCTACGTAGCAGTACAAAAACTTATATTAATCTTATTTAAGACACCATGTGTGAGGGATTTTAATTTATTTTGTCAAATTACGCTTAAAATTTTATTTTAATGTGCAAAAAATGTATAAAATTAAAAAACATGTAAAAACTGCTGTAACTTTTTTATTTTTTCGGAAAATTCAGTGCTTGATAACCACGAAAAACAGATTCGGAGCACCGAAAAACCTAAAGTAATCTAAAGTGACCGAAGGGAACTCTAAACGTATATTGAATCTCTCCCCCCCCCCCACAGCTTCCGGACGAAATAGTATTAGGTTTGTTATTGTCTTCGTTTTATCGTTGTGGCAATTTCTGGTCAATATTGAGTTCATCGAGCCTTCTTTGTAGCAGTCTAGTAGTCAATTTAAAAACACACATGCATATTACCGGTGTGTACGTATGGATTAGAGACCATGTCCCTCATCAAAAAGTCCACTAAAAAATTAGAAACTGTCCAAAGAGCGATGGAAAGAAACATGCTTGGAATATCATTAAGAGACAGGATTAGAAACACCGAGATAAGACGCAGAACGAAAGTCAAAAACATCGTGAAGGAGGTTGCAAAGATGGGCTGGTTACATAGCCCGATATGAGGACAACAGATGGACGCAAAGAATCCTGGAATGGAGACCGAGGGAGACAACAAGAAGCACGGAAAAACCTCAAAAAAGATGGGTAGACGATATAAGGACAGTGGCGGGCAAACAGTGGATAAGGTTGGCGAAGAATAGAGAAAGATGGAAACAATTGAGAGAGAGCTACATCCAGGAGTGGATGGACAGAGGTTGACAGAGAGAGAGAGAGAGAGAGAGAGAGAGAGAGAGAGAGTAGTCAGTGATTATGCTTTTTTGACGATGTTAAAAGCTATCTCGAATGCAACAAACGCTATAGACAGTTGAATGTTATACTCTCTGCTGTTCTCCAAAATATTCCTCACAATCTTTAAGTAGTAACTATTATTTAATATGAATTTAAAGCCCGCTTATTTTATTGTCTGGTTAGCATTAATTTTATTGGTCATTCGATTAGTATTTACCCTAATAAAAAGTATATATGTTAGTTGAGAGAGTCTAAATTTGTGGTGTTATCCTTTTTATGGATTATTATTATCTTTTGGCATCTACCATACTCGTATTATTGAAGTCTCTTGGTCATCTAAATATCTGTTGTACATATATTCTTGCCAGTTCTTGATACAGTTCAATATTTCAGATATGATATTATCTGGACCAGAATCTCTCTCTGTGTGTTTTTAATTCCAGTATCTCTCCCTATACAACATTTAATATTTTTTTAATATTATCCCGTTCCCTCTTAATGTGCCAGCAATCTTAGCTGATTCCATCAGCTTCAGTGAAGGATTATTCACAATGCTTTTGGGAACTCTGAACGATTCCTTCGGTTGTGTTGGATTTGGCTTTTCCACAAACTATCAGCATTTTAAGTGCTTGTGGGATCTTTTTTGACTAGTCTAACCAATGTTTTTAACACTGTATATGAAAGAGCGTGCAATCTCTGTAAGAGATAAAACTTTAATGAAAAATATTTACGATTCGCACTTCGGCTTTATGCGTATTTGAAAAATTAAAGTTAAAAAACTTGAAATGTATTGTAGGATATTACAATAAAAGGGATTCGTGTAATAACTGGCAACGTCGATAAAATAATATCGTGTAGATTAGGACTATTAACATTTTGGGCAGGTTTAAGATACCACTGCCATAAAATTAGCTTGCAAATTTTGTAACCATTACGTAATGATGATTTTTGCCACATTAGTAAACAACAAGTCATTAATTTTTTGTATGTTTTCGCTGTTTGTTAACTGAATCAATATTGGTGTGGTTTTTTTTTTGGATAAAAACTTGTTAAATTTTGGAACCTCTATAGATTTAAAAAAGTCGTAATTTAATTTGCTCTAAAAAAGTAATAGTTATGTTGTGGATTGTATTTGAGATAAAACTAAAAAATACGTCTGTCAAGAATGACAATAACAATTACAAGGTTTGTTTTAATATTTTAATTGTTATTTATGAAAAGGCTAACAACTGGAACAACTGATAACGTTTAGTAATGTTAGTAATGATAATCGACTTCGCTAGTTACTGAATATATATATATATATATATATATATATATATATATATATATATATATATATATATATATATATATATATATATGTTTATGCGGCTTTCACGGATTCCTCCGTGTGAGATGCAATAGCAGTGGATATATCCACATTATGCCGTTGTAGTGCTGAAATCACATTCAGCAAACGTATAACTATATGCAGCTCCGTGTATAGAATGAATTAAAATACGAACAGTAAATGCAAACTTCTCTTCATCTTATCCTTTCTGTGTTAGAGGTTGCACAGTTAGAATAAATTGTTATAAAACGCAATTTATCCTATTCCACCACCATCGAGATGATGACCTACCTGTACCACCACACCGAGAAGAAAGTCTAAACCTACCCTCCCCGCCACAGTGATACGGCAGAGATACATTTTTCGTCTCTATTAGACTCATCAGGGTACCGACATGCATCTGGCTGTGCAAAGGACAGATAGGAAAGAATATATATATATATATATATATATATATATATATATATATATATATATAATATATATATATATATATATATATACATATATATATGTATATATATATATATATATATATATATATATATTATATATATATATATATATATATATATATATATATTCACCTAAAGCACACTTTACTGATGACACTTGTGTACTTGTTTGTCTTAATACAATATGTATTAATTTTAAACACACACTACGTTTCAAAAATAGTTATTTTATGAAGTTACCTTATACAGGGTCAACAACAAATAAATTTTGCATCACATGTGACCTAATTTTAGTAGCCCTATTTGGACAGAAAGTAGAAAAACACACATTAAATATGGCGCTCCTTTAAACAAAATATGTTTGAGATGAAGCATTGTCAAAATTGAGAAGTTTTATGTAGATTACGTTATCTTATTTTACAAAAAATTCTAACTTATCTTGTACAGCTGAAATTTTGCATATGGGCAAAAAGTTGCATTTAAAAAAACTTTTTCTAATAACGCTTTTCGATATTTTCAGATATAACCTCACTTTTGATTTTTTTTTTGAAAAAAATTAAAATTTGACGGATAATGCTAATCATGTGACTACTATTTTTTGTTAATTTCCATCTCGATAGAAGCAGAAACTGTTGCCAAAATCAAATTTCGAATAAAGCTATTAATAATAAAATACAATATAACAAAAAAAAACATTAGTCTTAGTCCTTTACAATGATGCATTTCTACGTCTTCAAACAACTTCTTTTTATGCTGCATGATATTCTGTACAGACTAATTTGAAATATTTCACCCCTACTAACGTTACTTTATGTACCCTTATACCATACATAACGTAATAAACCCGAAATATATATTCAAACCCGTAACATTTTAATCTAATCTCCTTTATTTCCTAAGATAACAAACCCCATCTGCGAGTATAGGTTTATGGGTTAAATTCCCTCCATTTTGGTTAATTTTATAGCCGGGTTTTACTGCCCTGCTTATGCGTAAGCTACTATTGTAACTACTGGATTAAACATTTAACTTAAAGTCGTTATATTTGACCATGAATACTATAATAATGGGAGGAGGGCTTTAATTACACCGATGACAAAAAAAGACTTTGAAAAATAATGGCTTTAATAAAAAATTAAACAAATTTTAAAAACGATTGTTTCTTACCTAAAACTTCCTTAAAGTCATACAGCCACTGAAGTCTAAAGTTGATACAGCCATGTCGGCTTGGAAGATGGTGTGTGTTTCTCCTAAAAATTTGTGAAACACAGAGTCTGAACCTAATACTCCCACTCCAACCTCCTCTTTTATCTTGGATCTATCACTAAACCATACCACTGAATGATCATGAAATCTTATATAAAGTAAATACTGTTTTCTATAATTGATTTGTATACTTTTCAGTTTTATTTTTCACGAAAATTATGTTATTTTCGTAGTTACCTGTCTATAAAAAACTGGTAGGTAATGAAAATTCCTGTCAAAATGTTACCTCATAAAGCCCAAGAAAGTCATTTTAAAAAAAAAGACACCCCAAAAACAAAATAAAAATAACCAAAAAATTTTATCCTCATACCTTTTTTCCAAATGAAGTTAGGTACAGACGTTGCTTCACGGATAAGAAAGCTGACGTTACGCTCATTAAAATTAGCTCTTGCAGAAGTCTATACGATGAAAACTAACCGAGATATGCCGTACCAAACTTTGCTATTCTTCTCGATATTAGCAAATTATTGCTGTTTTTTTTTTCAGATTTTGTCCCACAACTTTTTTGTTGAGTGAATTTAGATATAGACATTGCCCCCTTAAAAAGAAAGCTGACTTCACGCCGGTTAAAATTTTCCCCAACCGAAAGTCTGTACGACAAAAAGAGGCGAGAAATGGCCACTTAACATTTTCAAATTTGTACGATTTTTATAAGTTTTTACTCGCACATTATGTAGTTTTATATTTTTGCGTGAGAAATTTCAAAAGTTTAAAGCTGTTGATATTGAAACTGAGCAAGCTGAGGAAGATGCAAGCGTACTTGTTGTAAATACTGCAAAAAATAAGGTATCCCAGTCAAATAATGTTGATTAAAGTCGGTCCAGATGTCAATATTCCTAACATCTTATCAGTATTATCACAAGAGTGAAAAAATATATATTTTTTGAAACTAAATATAGGTGATAGCTAAATTGTTTAACTATAATAGTTTTAAGTTTTCACTTCTTCAAAAATATCTGAGCTGTGATATAACTTCTTTATTTCTTGGCATTGGTAAAAAGAAATTCTTAAACTGTGTCAATAAAAATATATTACTTTTGGAGAAGTATTTAGATGTATTTTTGGGCGAAAATGCAAGTCTCGGAGGCATTGATTCTGCATCTGAATACATCGTAACTTTATTACATAGCTTGAAAATTGAGAGCCGAAGCACTTGTCACTATCAGTTATTTCAGAAGCATTCAAGAAATGCGAAATTTATTTTATTGTAATTGCCTTTAAGAACTGATGCTACTAAAAAGCATTGTATTTTGATATTTTAAATCCTCTCAACTGGGGTTGGAAAAGGCATAAAAATGGATTGAAAATAATTTTTAAAAATAATTTTCCTGCACCGCAATCTTCGCTTGGAAAAATTACTTGTGGATGTATTAAAGGGTGCCAAGGGAATTGTGGTTGCAGGAATTTGGGAATCAATTGTTTCATGTCTACAAAGAATGTATGCGTTTAAATTGTCAAAATGCTGATGTATCTTACGTTATTGGAGACGATATTCTCGAAGATACTGACGAAAAAATTTACAGAATAATACCTAAATTGACTTACAAAAAAGTTGTGGATCTAAATAAAAAAAAAGAAAAATTGGTCAAATATCAAGGAAAGTAGCAAAGTCTGAGACGTCATGCCTTGATTAAATTTCATCGTTCTGCAGAGCTCATTCTAAAGGGTATCACGTCAGCTTTCTTTTTCATGAATCAATGCTTGTACTTAACTTCACTTGGAAAAAAGTAATGGAGAAAATTTTTTAAAAAAATTGCATTATTTTTTTCTTTTTATTTTAGGGTGCATTTTCTTGACTATATGGCATAGTATTTCGAGAAAAAATTTCATTACCTACAAGTTTTCTGTAGACTGTACCTACAAAAAATCCATAGTTTTGGAATAAAACTTAAAAAACCTAGACAGTGGACAAATCTACCTTACCTACATAGTTAATAGTCAGTCTATTACGTTGGGTTTAGTTTTCATTATGTTCATTTTTGTGGGTTAGCTGAATATATATTATATACCTAGAATGAACCAGTATATATTGGTGGAAACTGTAATGTGGTCCAAATCAGGCGTGAATTTAAGGGGGGGGGCGGTGAGGGCGATCCCCCCCCCCCAGAGCTTTGAGTTCAGGAAAATAGACCCGATTTTGCCTCTTATATTATAGTTTATTCAAGAACTAGAGAGAATAATAAATCATTTTTTATCCTTTTTTTCTTCGCAAACTACCTGTGTTCTTCAGTCCGGTGTCTTTGGCAAAATCTGTAGCATCAAAAAAATAAAACAAACATGTTGATTTGGCACGCTTAAGAAAAAGACACAAATACAATAATAAAATAGTAAGAAATTTACGGCTAATTGGAATTAAATATATATAAAATTAAAAAGTGGGGCACACTAAAATAAAAATATGTAAAAAAATAAAAAAATATATAAATAACATTAAACAATAAAATACAATAAAAACAAAAATTTAAATAATAAATTCTGTTTACACTGGTAAACATTACGTATCTAATTCCTAATCAAAGTCATTGAAGCTATCTTCTCCTAAATTAATTATAATTGGTTCCTCTATCTCACCGACCATGAGCAATTTCCAGAGTTCAGTTCTTTTAATTCCTGGTAAATTGCGATCTTCATTGATTTTAGTTAGAATTTTGTCGACGGTTGAGATCTGCTTCTCATAAAAAAATGTATATTCAACTCCTTTTATTGCGGTTTTCATCTTTTTTTCCAACGAGGTTTTTCGTCTGCCTGTGATCGAATGTGGCTTGGGAGTACTAACAATTCCAGTCGTTTTTTTCTGCTTCAGTATTCGGTACATAGTAGATTTTCCAACTTCTGTCATGTTGGAATACATCCCAACAGAGCTTTTAATATTATTATCTAGATATTGATATCTTAAGGCAGCATAAACATTCATCGTAATAAGTTTTCCGTTGAGGAAAGAAGGCCCTGGTTTCAAGATTTTGGAATAAATATATAGCCATATTTTTTGGGTATTTCACCAATCTCAAATAATATATAAAAACAAGCGCAAATAAGATGAATCACTAAGGACACAGTGTAAGGTGTATTTTGCTCATTGAGAGAAATTAAATTGAACTATCAGAAATTTTATTGTTGCAGTAAATTTATAAAAGCTTATAATATTTAAATATAATTGGATTTACGGCGGTCCTCAGTTACCTACGCCACAGGAGCAGGTACGTTGGAGATTTCGGTAACAGTTTTATTACTCTCTCCAGTTCTTGAATAGGGTATAGGAATGGGTATGTTTGCGATCGCCCCCCCCCCTCCCAAGAGCTTTGAGTTCAGGAATATAGAACCAATTCTGCCTTTTATATTGGGAATGTGTATGTTGTTGGCACTCCTCTCCCGTGACAATTTGTTTTTTTTTGCGATAGCCCCCCCCCCCCCCCAAGAGCTTTGAGTTCAGGAAAATAAACGCGATTCTGCCTCTTATACTAGGAATGTGTATGCTGCTGGCATTCTTTTTGTCAGCAACTTGCTTTTTCTTGTGATCGTCCCCCCCCCTCATCTCCAAGAGCTTCAAATTTAGAAAAATAGACCGGAATATTGCTGATGTCTCCCCTCCCCCCGTCGACAACTTGTTTTCGCTTGCTATACTGTATTTTTATGATATCACCGCCCCCTGCCCCAAAGAGAGAGGCTGGATCCGCTCCTGGTCCAAATGCATATGAAGAGAGACCTAAAGAGAGATTTCCGGATAATTATAATTCTTTAAAAATCTAATAATTTAATTGTTAATGCCATTGTAAGCTTAATAATAAATTGCCCTTGTATGTTGAGTCAAATGCGTCAAATCTATGAAAATATCAATAAAATTCAAATAATTCATATCTTTAAGTTGCTAGAAGAATAAAAATTATTTAATCGTGTTCGTTAAATGCGCAATAAAGCTGTTCAAATTGATGTTGTTTTTGTCCTTGGCAAGTAGTTGAACAATAAATTATCCTACTTTCTATGGCATAACAAATTTTGCCAGCAGTACAGTAGCTTTTTTTTAATAATCGCCTCGACTGACGTGTGTGTGCTGAATACCGAAAATACAGGAAGAGATGATAGATGATACTATTAAAATTGAACACGAACCTACCTCTATTTTATTTTTAGTGGCATTCAGTCAGATGTAGTTAATTGCATCTCTCTCTTTTTTAAATGACTATAAAAAAAGAAGCTTCCTTATATATACAGGCTGGCGCATCAAATTTTCGTTCGTTTATGTACATATTTTAAAAAAATTTTTAATAAGAGATGTGCGTGGGAGCACCATCTAGTTGCAGCCACATTCTTTACAGAATATTCAGTCGAACACTCTTCAAAAGTACATCTAGATTGTTCCTAAAAAATTTAAGAATCATGGCGTCACACTAACGAGCATTTGGCTTCAAAAACCGGACAAAAAGAAGAAAATGCAAACTATACAAATAATCATCGAAATTATTTTTTTTTTGTATACCTGAGTAACCGTACTATTATAAAAATATGGAAAGTGGAATCTGAAGAACAAGGTATGTATTTAATTTTAACATATATTATTTAAAAATATTCTTATGGACCTAAAACAATATGCAAGAAAATTTTCTATTTTCTTGTTTTTCTTTTTAACTAATTAGTGTTTTTGAAAATGTTCCAAGCTAGGTCGGGCTATAATTTTTTTTTCATAATAAACTGTAGATATTAGCCATATCATAACAGTCAAAACATTTTCCACATGTTTCCACCTCTTAAAAAAACCGCTTTGAGTTCCACGGTTTTTTTAGCAATAATTTTGGTTATTTTTTACTTACATACATATTTTTTTCCTATAGGTACAAATTTGACATCAAATGTTATTGAGGTATATCCGAAAACGCTATACATGCTTTTTAAACAAAGCACATCCAGAACACTTGAAGATAAGAGATCATTTATGGAACATAAGCTTTGCGAAATGATGAAATGTCTCCAAAACGAGTACCATACCTTAAGTCACGATTTAAAACATTTAAATAGTGATTTGAAGAAAAGATGGATATCATCTAACTATATTGAAGAAAGATTTTTGAAAAAAAAACGAGAAATGGCTTAATACATCAATACTAGTACATAACTGGGCCACGAATTCTACGGGACGCCCAAGGAAGCATTTCCAAGAATTACATGATCGTAGTAAACGACTAAATACAAAAGAACTCCGCGAACAGGTACCTATTGAGGAGCTTACTTATGCAGCCAGCGTACGTCAACGAATGTCTGGAAATGCCGCGGCCTCTAAACTTATAATAGATGCAACTTCAACACCAACAAGAGCCAAACTTAACAGGAAGGTAATAAATACTGCTCAGAAACCGACAGTAAAAAATTACACACCTGAGCAAGCTTTGCAAATCTTTTTGAAGGTGACTTTACAAGGAGGCAGTGGGAGTTGTTATACCATTCCAATCAGAGTATATTTCCTTGTTATACTCAAATTAGAGAAGCAAAGAAACTCTGCTATCCAAAACCAGAGTCAATTCGAGTTACGGAGACGAGTGTGAATTTGTTCTTCAGGACCTACTTGATCACACAGTAAAGAGACTTTGTTTTTATCTTCAGATAGATTTTTTAGGGGAAAACGTACAATTACCCTAAGTCAACATATAAAACGATATCCATTACGTTTTTTTTAATATTACTCCCCTCCCCCTCCCCACCCTAAGGCAGCCCCCCTTCACCCGATTAGTAAAATAATGCCAAAAATCAACTTAGCGCCCCTAAAAATCGCCGGATACTGATCTTGACATGTTTAGAGTCAAAAACAACGACGTTATTAATTTTGTCCTGTTTTTGAGGCCAAATGCTCGTTAGTGCGTCGTTTAGGTAGCCATCGAAACAGTTTGAATCTACTCCACACGTTCCAATTATTCAACATCACAGAAATACCCGATCTAAAAGAAGTAAAGTGCGTTTTTACATATTGGTCTATTTGTTTGTAAATGAGTTAACCAGCGGCGTTAAAAATGTAACATTTTTATGGTAACAACAAGTATTAATAAGTAATTATTAGTGCCATTAAGAAGAAAAAATATAAAGCATTGACTATATTCTTAGGTATGTCAAAACGCAATTACATGTTACCCACAACTTTATATTTATTTATTACCTATTTTACATACAATTAAAATGGTGAAATAATTTGTTTATTTATCAATACGGAAACCTGTTATTTCGCTTTTTTTTTTTACTTAAATAGTTGGCATATTATGCATTTAATTTAAATGAAATTACTTAATTTTAAGTTAATTTGCGATTGAAAAAGTCTTTGCCACAAGTTTTTGACATTTTTGTGGCGTTTAGATATATTAAGTGAGGTGATTTGTTTTTTTCCGCTCGCGTGTAGTTTTAGGAATAACTATACTATTTGGAGGATTTGGAAGAAAGGCCATAATAGTTCTGAAACTGATTAATCTGATACAATATTTACAATTTTCTCTAATAGAGTCTTTCGATTTCCTTTCTATATAATTGCGATCTTTTCTTTATACAGGGTAATCCAGAAAAAAAAAACAATAAGAACATATTTATTAAAAGTGATTAAAACTTTACAATTGGGTTTAATTAAAGCAACATTAATTTATAAAAATATTTTCAAAACTGAAAAATGGGGGTACTTTACTCTTAGGGCAATTTAAAATTTTTGGCCTTCCCTCGTATACCATAAAGCTTTCACCGGATTTGAAGACTGTTACGGAGATGGTTCGATAAGTTCTCGGCGACAGGGTGTCTCAAAAGAAAGTTCGCATTTAAAAAATCAATTTAAAAAAAAGTCAGGACTTTATTGAAAAAATGTTTATTACATATTAAAATACATTGTTTGGGAATTTATTGTTTAAAAATGATATCGTCCAAATGTAATCCGTTGCGCTCACGGCATTCATTTAATCGAGCACTAAAATTGCCCATGACGGCTCGGCAGGTATTCTCCGTGATGTCTGCCATTTCGTTGCGGATATTTTCTTTTAATCGTGCCAGGGAAGTCGGTTTATTGGCGTAAACTTTTGATTTGACATAACCCCATAGGAAAAAGTCCATAGGTGATAAATCAGCACTGCGTGGAGGCCAACTTATGTCACCTTTCTTTGAGATCAATTTGCCAGGAAAAATTTCACGCACTCGTGGACATGTGTGAAGTTGCTCCGTCTTGCTGGAACCATGTTCTTTGGTTATAGCCAGAAAAATTTTGCAGTTCAGGCACGAAGAAGTCGTCTAACATCTCCACATACCGCTCTGAAGTCACTGTTACTGCGCTTACGAATCGAAACGTTTAGGTCGTCACGAACAGACTGAGTAACACTCTCTACGTTTTCGACCGTTCTCGAAGACCTCGGACGCCCGGATTTTGGTTTATCTAGTGTTGAACCGGTCTCTTCAAACTTCTGGACCCATTTTCCAATAAGCCGAGCGCTTGGCGCATCATTTAAGTGACGAATATGTCGAAAATTGCAGAATTTTCTACGCGCAACAGTCGCCGAATTACCGTTTTTGTAAAACTCACGTATGCACAAAGCACGGTCCGCTCCCGAGAAACGCTCCATAGCGACTAAATTCCCAAGAGCCAGGCTACCGATTGACATACCCCCCGCGCCGCTCGGAATAGTTGCGTTCACGCAATAAGCAAAACAAATGTGTACTTTCTTTTGAGACACCCTGTATAATGCGATTTGTCCAACTCTGCAAAATAAGCGGTTGTCGCTGCTCTGACCTTGTTATTTGAAGGACATTTTTGTCCAGCGAGCTATGAGAAGAGAAAGTAATCGCTGGGAGCCAGATCCAGCGAATACGGCGCATGTGGAAGCACCTCGAAACGTAAGTCATGGAGTTTGCAGCATCAACCATAGATTTGTGTGCAGGCGCATTATTCTGATGAAAGAGCACTTTTTTTGGCAAGATGTGGACGTTTAGCTGCAAACGGTCCAGTAATGAAGCGTAATACTCCCCGGTGATGGTCTTGCCTTGTTCTAAATGGTCTATAAGCACTACGCCATGGGAATCTCAAAAACTGTTGCCATAACTTTTCCTGCAGGCGGAACCGTTTTTGCTTATTTTTGGCGCACTTTCACCTGCCTCCACCCACTGTTTAGACTGCTGCTTTATCTCTGGCGTGTAATGGTGAATCCATGTTTCATCTACAGTTATAAAACGTCGAAGAAACTCAGCAGGATTGCGTCTGAATAAGTCTAAACACTCTTGCGAAGTGGCGAAGGCGTTTTTAGTCGACTGTCGCGGTACCCATCCCGCAGGAAGCTTTTTCATGCCAAGAACATCATGTAAAATGTAGTGGACACGATCCATCGAGATGTTTACTATACCAGCAAGCTCTCGTACTTTCAATCGGCGGTCATGAAGTACGACATTGTGAATTTTTGTGACAATTTCGTCAGCTGTAGCGGATTTTTGGGCGTCCCGAGTGCTCATCATCTTAAATTGATGTACGACCACGATATATTCAGCAGCCTATTTTTTTACTGTCGAAAACGATGGAGAAGGATCCTTTCAAGTAGAATCTAACTCATTTTTAATGTCCGTCGAACTTCAATTTTATCCATCTTTCATAAAATATCGAACCTTATGTGTTCACTCGATCGCCACAAACAAACAACTGCAGGCAAACTTCTGAAAGTTTGCAGGGCATCATCTCAAGGTTAATGCTTACAAAATATAGTTATTTGATCCTACTAGCGCCCTCTCTGTTTTAGGTCGAGAACTTATCGAATCACCCTTGTATTTTGGTTTGGGATTACGCAGAACTTTTCCAAGATAAAATAAATTTATTAAATTTATAGATAGAAATTTCCCCCATATGCTGCGCACTTTCTTTATTTTTTTTGATAATTTTGAAAAATTCTAGAAACAAATACAGCAGTGAAAAGGATCTGTAGAGACTGAGCCATGCTGAAACTACGCGATACGGGGTTAATTGATTCAAGCACTATGGATTCTCTTTGAATGATAATTATCAATTTCAATTGCAATAAGAATAATAACATTTTCAAATTAATTAAATTACTTAAAAGCGAATAATCTTTGTTAAGAAATCTGTGCTTTCTTACTATATAATAACTGTGTGTATTTTTATATTTATATATTACATGGCAAACAGCATAAAATAAAGCAAAAAATCTGCACCATACAAAAAAGGTACATAATTCCATGAATACAAAATTAAACGCTTATTTCGTGAAAGGAAGTTATTATGGCATTATTTGCGTCAAACCATATATATTTAAATGGTGAAGGGAAATAGATTCTGTAAATTTATAGGGAGAAATCATGCAATAAAGTTTAGAAATAACTAGGAGAATGTCAGATTGTCATTGAGGAAAAACTAATTTAAAAAGGAACTATATCGAGCAAGTTCTAAATAAATTATGTTTAAAATTTTTTATGTAAAAAAATTTGTTTATATTAAGGGCCATTTTAGGCGATCGATCGGTATATTAAGGTCTTCCCATACCTTTGGTATGAGAGTTTTGATCAATGACCAAACTTAATTATGTATTTAAAATGAATGGTGTAACACAGAAACATAAGTTTTTTGTTGTGTTTCCACAACATTTTATTGTTTTTGAAGACACATAACGCGTTTCGCTACACTGTAGTTTCTTCAGACGTATCACTATCACTACATAGTATAAAACAAAGTCGCTTTCTCTGTCCCTATGTCCCTTTGTATGCTTAAATCTTTAAAACTACGCACCGGATTTTGATGCGGTTTTTTTCAATAGATAGAGTGATTCAAGAGGAAGGTTTATATGTATAATAACATCCATTAAATAGTGGAGGAATACTGTTATTTTTGAGGTTTCTAATGTGATGTCGTTAATTATCATATTTTTTTCCGCTTACATTGCAAACGCAGACTGAACCCTACGAGATTTATCAAAATAATGTACTAATTATTTGTACACATTGAAAAGGTCTACAGAAAACTCCGCGATGGTATATGTCTATCTCTCATGGATATCCCACAATAACATTTTTTTGTCATTTACTTTTTACGACAAATAATGGCAAATTTTGAAGCGATTTTAACCAATACAGCATTAATCCTTATCCAATTAAATAGCTTAAATACATTGTTGATTTAATATAGATCTATATGGTCCTTTACAGCACAAGATTTAAATGAATATTTTCGAAGATATTACAGATTTAAAATTGCGGGAAGTAGCGCTTGCGGCGGTACTGGCCGACCGGGGCGGCGGCAGCGTGCCTATAAATAGCGCGTCGGAGGCCGATGTAATAATTGTTGTAAAAATAAAATAAATAGTCACAGTTTTTCTGTAGTGTATTTAGTATCAGCATTGCACCCGTGCGAAGCCGGGGCGGGTCGCTAGTAAGAGTATATTTCCTTGTTATACTCAAATTAGAGAAGCAAAGAAACTCTGCTATCCAAAACCAGAGTCAATCCAAGTTACGGAGACGAGTGTGAATTTGTGCTTCAGGACCTACTTGATCACACAGTAAAGAGACTTTGTTTTTATCTTCAGATAGATTTTTTAGGGGAAAACGTACAATTATCCTAAGTCAACATATAAAACGATACCCATTACGTTTTTTAAATATTACTCCCCTCCCCCTCCCCCTCCCCACCCTAAGTCAGCGCCCCTTCACCCGAATGGTAAAATAATGTCAGAAATAAAATCGGAGCACCTAAAAACATATGAAACGATACCTATTAGGTTTTTTAAATATTACTCCCCTCCCCCTCTTCACACAAAGTCAGCGACCCTTCACCCGATTGGTAAAGTAATGCCAGAAATGAAATCTGAGCACCTAAAAACATATAAAACGATAACTATTACGTTTTTTAATATTACTCTCCTCCCCACCCTAAGTCAGCCCCCCTTCACCCGATTAGTAAAATAATGCCAGAAATCAACTCAGCGCCCCCAAAAATCCCCGGATACTGATTTTGACATGTTTAGAGTCAAAAACAACGACGTTATTAATTTTGTCCTGTTTTTGAGGCCAAATGTTCGTTAGTGCGTCGTTTAGATAGTCATTGAAAAAGTTTGAATCTACTCAACACGTTCCAATTATTCAACATCACAGAATTACCCGATCTAAAAGAAGTAAAATGCGTTTTTACATATCGGTCTATTTGTTTGTAAATGAGTTAACCAGCGGCGTTAAAAATGTAACATTTTTATGATAACAACAAGTATTAATAAGTAATTACTACTGCCATTAAGAAAAAAAAATATAAAGCATTGACTATATTCTTAGGTATGTCAAAACGCAATTACATGTTACCCACAACTTTATATTTATTTATTACCTATTTTAAATACAATTAAAATGGTGAAATAATTTGTTTATTTATCAATACGGAAACCTGTTATTTCGCTTTTTTTTTTTACTTAAATAGTTGGCATATTATGCATTGAATTTAAATGAAATTACTTAATTTTAAGTTAATTTGCGATTGAAAAAGTCTTTGCCACAAGTTTTTGACATTTTTGTGGTGTTTAGATATATTAAGTGAGGTGATTTGTTTTTTTCCGCTCGCGTGTAGTTTTAGGAATAATTATACTATTTGGAGGATTTGGAAGAAAGGCCATAATAGTTCTGAAACTGATTAATCTGATACAATATTTACAATTTTCTCTAATAGAGTCTACAGAAAATAGGTCTTGCTTACTATATAATTGCGATCTTATCTTTATACAAGGTAATCCAGAAAAAAAAAACGATAAGAACATATTTATTAAAAGTGATTAAAACTTTAAAATTGGGTATAACTTTTAAATTAAAGCAACATTAATTGATAAAAATATTTTCAAAACTGAAAAATGGGGGTACTTTAAAATTTTTGGCCTTCCCTCGTATACCATAATGCTTTCACCGGATTTGAAGACTGTTACGAAGATGGTTCGATAAGTTCTCGGCCTAATAAAGAAAAGAAAAGATTTTTGTAAAATGTTTTTATTTATTTTTCAACATAGTCCCCTTGTACTTCAATATATTTAGACAAATGATGCGGTTGTCGCTGCTCTGACCTCGTTATTTGAGGGGAATTTTCGTCCAGCGAGCCATTTTTTCAAGTTTGGGAAGAGAAAGTAATCGCTCGAAGCCAGATCCGGCGAATATGGCGCATGTGGAAGCACGTCGAAACGTAGGTCATGGAGTTTTGCAGCAACAACCATAGATTTATGTGCAGGCGCATTATCCTGATGAAAGAGCACTTTTTTTTGGCAAGATGTGAACGTATAGCCTCAATCACATGCTTCAAACTGTCCAGTAGTGAAGCGTAATACTCCCCGGTGATTTGTCTTGCCTTATTCTAAGTAGTCTATAAGCACCACGCCATGTGAATCCCAAAAAACTATTGCCATGACTTCTCCTGCAGGCGGAACCGTTTTTGTTTTTTTGGCGCACTTTCACCTGCCTCCACCCACTGTTTAAACTGCTGCTTTGTCTCTGGCGTGTAATGGTGAATACATGTTTCATCTACAGTGATGAAACGTCGAAGAAACTCAGCAGGATTGCGTCTGAATAAATCTAAATACTCTTGCGAAGTGTTCATTCGAAGGCGTTTTTGGTCGATTGTTAACAAACACGGCACCCATCGCGCAGAAAGCTTTTTCATGCCAAGAACATTATGTAAAATGTAGTGGACACGATCCATCGAGATGTTTACTATACCAGCAAGCTCTCGTACTTTCAATCGACGGTCATGAAGTACGACATTGTGAATTTTTGTGACAATTTCGTCAGTTGTAGCGGGTTTTTGGGCGCCCCGAGTGCTCATCATCTTGAATTAATGTACGACCACGATATATTCAGCAGCTCATTTTTTGTACTGTCGAAAACAATGAAGAAGGATCCTTTAAAGTAGAATCTAACTCATTTTTAATGTCCGTCGAACTTCAATTTTATCCATCTTTCACAAAATATCGAACCCTATGTGTTCATTCGATCGCCACAAACAAGCAACTGCACGCAAACTTCAGAAAGTTTGCAGGGCGTCATCTCAAGGTTAATGCTTACAAAATATAGTTATTTGATCCTACTAGCGCCCTCTCTGTGTCAGGCCAACAACTTATCGAACCACCCTCGTATTTTGGTTTGAGAATACGCAGAACTTTTCCAAGATCAAATAAATTTATTAAATTTATAGAAAGAAATTTCCTCCATATGCTGCGCACTTTCTGTCGTTCACTGTTTATTATTATTATTTTTTTTTGATAATTTGATAAACTACGCGATACAGGGTTAATTGATTCAAGGCACTATGAATTCTTTTTGAATGGTAATTAAAAATTTCAATTGCAATAAGAATAGCAACATTTTCAAATTAATAAAATTACTTAAAATCAAGTAATCTTTGTTAAGAACTCTGTGCTTTCTTACTATATAATAATTGCGTGTATTTTTATATTTATATATTACATGGCAAACAGCATAAAATAAAGCAAAAAATCTGCACCATACAAAAAAGGTACATAATTCCATGAATACAAAATTAAACGCTTATTTCGTGAAAGGAAGTTATTATGGCATTATTTGCGTCAAACCATATATATTTAAATGGTGAAGGGAAATAGATTCTGTAAATTTATAGGGAGAAATCATGCAATAAAGTTTAGAAATAACTAGGAGAATGTCAGATTGTCATTGAGGAAAAACTAATTTAAAAAGGAACTATATCGAACAACTTCTGAATAAATTATGTTTAAAATTTTTTATATAAAAAAATTTGTTTATGTTAAGGGCCATTTTAGGCGATTGATCGGTATATTAAGGTCTTCCCATACCTTTGGTATGAGAGTTTTGATCAATCCAAAGTACACGGATACTACTTGATTATCTCTGTCAGGGATTGACCAAACTTAATTATGTATTTACAGTGAATAGTGTAACACAGAAACACGTTTTTTGATTTGTTTTCACAACATTTTATTGTTTTTGAAGACACATAACGCGTTTCGCTACAATGTTGCTTCTTCAGACGTATCAATAAATATATTTATTATAGTCTGATTGTAAAATTCATTACAGTCTGGTTATTGAAAGATGACATTATTTCCACCAAGTGAGGAATTAATGTTTTACTGTAACTGCAAAAAATGCACAACGAAATTTTGTATTTGCAGATCATGAAGCGTATCTTGTACATCTTTTTGTATTTGTCATTTGAATGATACTTGTAACAATCCATGTGAATCGGAGTATTTATTATAATAAGTCATTATTTTAATAATTTATAATAGGTTTTTTTATTAGGTTTAATATTATCTCAAAATCCCCAATAAAATGAAAAAAACATCATGACAACTCCAAGAAAAATTTTAAAATATCATGTTTTTAAGTCGAAAAAAAAAACAGCGGTACTCTGATTGGTAATACCACCTGATTTCGGTGCGTGGGGCCACTTTCAGTATAAAAAAAATCTCAGCTTGAAACTTAAGGACATTGGAGCTTGTTCTGGCTAGGGCAACTTGTTTTTTTCTGATCGGGCTTAGCTCGTAGGGGTCACGAGATTGTTCTTGGTTTGAGACAAAACGTGTTTCTCGAAGTAAGTTGTTTTTAGACAACATAACATCTAGAGACCCTAAAGATCGCATGCAATTCTTTAATCTTTACTAAATCTTAACCGTTCGAAAAAACGGCGAGAGTTAGTGACGCGTCGAATTTTCTTACATTACCAGGAAACTTAAAGAATTCGGACATCGGAGATAAAATTTATTTAAATTATGTGCTTTCATTTTAATCAAAGCGATCATACATTCGGAATAAAGTCTACAAGCCAAGTTTTTGTACTCGTTAAAGAGTTAAAATAAAAAGATTGCTTACCGGTCCTGAAAGGTTTAATTAAACCGGTAAAAATGCATCCTAATTTAATAAAAATAAGTCATAGTCAAAATTGTGCAAGAGAATTTATTTCCAGCAAATTTTCATGATTTCAAACTAACCGAACTTAACCAAACAGAGAGAATCACGAAACTGACAAAAATAATTCTAACCTGACATAAAAATGAGTTAAAATTTCAGACAGTTAGTCTGATTTCGGAAATAAATAAGTGGTTAAAAATATGAAAAATTAAAAGCGGAAACATGAAATAAAAAGTGAAATAAAAAATAAATTGGATTCATGGATGAGTGTTAAATCGATAACTTCAGCTCATTCCCTAAATGCGTTCTTGAAATAGAATCAAATTAAAATTAAATCATAAACTTCATTCAGTCCATTCTAATTCCGGTGAGCGAGAAGAAAGGTGAGGCGAGACCTCACCACAACTCTGCGATTTGTATTAAATACCGAATATACACAAATACACAAATAATCGAGAAATCGTAAATTAAAACCTGAACTAACCTGCGTTGACGTTTCGTCAAAACCGTATAAATTGATCGGATTTTGATTTGTTTTGTCAAATTACGCTTCAAATATTAGTTTAATGTACATATTTATTATTGAATGGTATGTAATAAAATTTTGTTATCTGGTTTTGTTTATCCGAAAATGGTAAAAAAAAACTATTATTTGTGACCAAAAGCGGGCGTTAGCTCAAAATTGGCCCAAATTTGGGCTTGGTAACCACGAAAAGGGGATTTAGCGCAAGAATTACTAAGCGGAACTCTCAATGTTTTCTCAGCCCCCCTAACTTCCGGACTGATAGAGAAAGAAATTGCCAGAAAGTGTTGGAAATCTCGATCAGTCATTTTTTCGATTATACTCACTCCCTCATTCTTATGATACCTTAAAATTTGACTTAAAAAATATTTAGACGGCTCATCCAATTAGAATTCTTCATAAAGTTCCGCAAAAACTTGAAGAAAGTCGTTTATTTTGAACAGTTTTTGGTTGCAGTTCTCCGTTGTTAAGTTCACGACCTTGTCCAACAAATTTATTTAACATCACCTCCGTAATTTGCTTTTAAATTTAATTATAATTTATTTAGTAAGGAAAACTGTAAAACATGCGGAAATGCATATTTATATATTAGTGTTCGATGTAGTAAACAAAGTTATAAAATGAAAATACGATTGTAAAATATATTTTTATTCCATTCAAATTTATGTTCTAATAAAGTAACAGAAATATTTTAGTAGTAAAAATAAATGGAATTTACATCAAAACACATTAAAATAATTGTTATGTTTGATAATTTGACAATTACTTTATTTAATGCTAGGTTTTGTAACGACCACGATAACTGAAAAATGTTCAGTTTTTTCTCTTCTTGTAAAGGGATTTCTTTAATTGTAAGATCATAAGTAGACGAAGCAATCATACGCACAATATACGAACTGAATTCCAAAAACACCATGGTAATTAAAACAAATAACACTTTAACAGAGGAAATCCCACTATCCATAGGAATAAGATAGGGTGATAGCCTAAGTCCAACACTTTTCAACGTAATCATGGACGAAATCATTGATGAGGTAAAAAGCACAAATATTGGGTACCCAGTAGGACACAACACCGTTCAGATTATATGCTTTGCAGACGATGTTGCCTTGACAGCAGATAGCGAGGACAACCTACAAAGAATGCTTTTCCATCTCAATCGAACAGCCAAACAGTATAATATGAAGATATCTGTGGAGAAAACCAAAGCAATGGTAATAGCAAAAGAACCACTAAGATGCAAACTAATGGTTGATGACAAACATATCGAACAGGTTGGGAAATTTAAATACCTGGGAGCACATATAACAAGTAACAGAGCAGTAACGGAAGAAGTACGCACACAAGCCAACAGAGCGGCCATGATATCAGGCCAACTAAGAGACATAATCTGGAACAATAAACATATGACGGTTGAGAGCAAAGAAAGAATTTACAAGGTCTGTGTAAGACCGATACTGACCTACGGCGCAGAAACAAGAACTGAAACAACAAAGACAAAAAAATTATGAGAACAACAGAAATGAAAACGCTGAGAATGATCAAGGGAACAAGTTTAAGAGATAGAATAAGAAACGCAAAAATACGCGAGGACAGCGGAGTGGGTTCGAAACCGTCGTAGGCAGGGGAGAGATCACGTGGAACGAATGGACGATGACAGACCAGCAAAAACCGTGATGAGAGAGAAACCAAACACCAAACGGCCGCCTGGACGGCCCCCCAAAAGATGGAGAGACAGCTGGATTTTGGACCTGAAACGAGGATCGATGAGGCGTTGTGTAGATGACAGAACTTGTTTCTACCTAGAAGAAGAAGAAGTAAAGATCACTTAAGGCACTGAATGATATATATATATATATATATATATATATATATATATATATATATATATATATCGTCATTTTCAGCTTCATTTATCGATTCAAACTACGATGCAGCCTCCCTTATTCAATGTTCCTATAGTTTTTTCTTTTACTTGATGATGTGATTTATTCGGTCTTCTTGTAATTAGTGCTCATTTATGCCCATGTTTTTCTGTATATAACCGTCTGCGACCAATTTGTTCCTGCCAGTCCGGGCGTCTCTTTGATCTCTTGGCGTTTCTAGGATACCACATAGTTGTCCTAGTGGTCCATCTACTGTCGTTCTTCTTGCTATAGGTTTCTTGAGGGTTTTCGGGGTCGCGGATCACGAATCTGAAGTCAAAAATAAAAATTTTTCAAATCCAAGATGGCAGATCAAATATTGCGAACCCATTTTTACTACACAAAGGTTCTTCCATATTTGATCCGCCATCTTGGATTTGAAAATATTCAATTTCTGGCTTCAGATTTGTAGTCGGACACCTTGAAAACCCTCAAGAAACAAGGTTGGCACGAAAAATATTGTAATAAAAAAATCTAAGCAAAAAAGGATTTACCTCATTTGATACGCCATCTTGGGCTTGAAAATTTTCAATTTCTGACTCAGATTCGTTATCAGTTTGCCCAAAAACTCTCAAGGACTAAAGTTAGCACGAAAAATATAGTAATAAAAAATCTAAGCAAAAAATAATCCGCCATATTTGATCCGCCATTTTAAATATTGGAAACTAATCCTGAATTCTTGTTCAGCGATCTAAAAATTATTCTATTCTATTCTCATTTTGTGGAATTTAACTGCCTATTTTAAAGTCATTCTTGGTGGCTCCACATGGGTGTCTCCCCCCCTTTTAATGGGATTATGTGAAGTTGACTATTTAAATTATTCAGGTGACACTGTGATACATAATTTTTAATCCTCAATGTATAAAGTCCTTGATTTGAAATCTTAACGTTTCAAATATGTTTAATGATATATGGTGCACTACACGACCGCCATTTTTAATTTAGTCCATATGCCATGTAGATCTACAACAACCAAGCACAGAAGATGCCAAATGAGATTTTGGCGATACGTCTGCAAACTTCCACAGGAAACCAAACGAACGAACGGATGTATTTCCGGATTAATACTGAATCACATGTTCCCATCCGTGAAACACTACGCAATAACATATATATATATATATATATATATATATATATATATATATATATATATATATATATATATATATATATATTTTTTTTTTTTTTTCTGGACTTCTTTCTTGGGTATAGGTTTTTTTATTTGAAAATCAAAAAACGACAATTTTTCTGACGTTTCGCTCTTACAGAGTGAGCTTGCGAACAAAGCGACTTTCAAGATTCGTCATGAATATAAAATAACTTTGAAGAAGCTCACTATGTTAAAGCGAAACGTCAGAAAAATTGTCGTTTTTTGATTTTCAAATAAAAAACCTATACCCATGAAAGAATTTCAGAAAAATATAAATAAAGGTTTAAGATACAAAAAAAATTATATATATATATATATATATATATATATATATATATATATATATATATATATATATATATATATATATATAAATTCGGAGTAGGGAGTTAATAAGAAACGATGAAAAAAATATAATATAATATGTCGAAAATAGATAGAAAAACGACAAAGTAGGTTATGAAGAATTGCCAAGAGGAACAAATTAATTGAGCAAAATAGAGATTTAAATATCTTTACAAATGAAAACAGAAACAGAAAAGGGATTAACAGGCTGGAAAATATAACAGAGGATAGAAGAGATATATTACAAATAACAGAGATGCATATTAACCCCATAAATGTGCAGGCTGGTCATAGTGGTCAAAGTACAACATCTCAATACTGTCAGAATACTAATAGAAAAGGTGACTGAGTACAATATCTAAATGAACAATGCATTTATAAACTTTAGAGAAGCCTTCGACACTGTAGAATTCTGAGTAATTATGAGATCTATGAAAAGCGAACGGCGAGCATACAAGCTGCCAAATTGAATTTTGGCGATACATCTGCTAGTTCCCACAAGAAATCGAACCAATGAACGCAGGTAATTCTGGGTGCATCCAATCCAAAATTGATTTTTAAAAATTAAATAAGGTTTATTAAATGTTTGGCATTTATTTGGAGTTTTTGGAGATTTAGATTACGAATTTAAAATTAATTTTTTAAAATTTATTTGAACGGATTTTTGTTTGGCCCAATTTCTCTTAAAATTGTCATTGGAATCTCTAGACCGAAAAATAATTGGCGCCAGTTTTAAAATATTTCATAAAAAAGATAATTATTTCTCGCTATTTTGAGTCATTATAAAGGAAGTTTAATTTAAAATTACAAGTAGCTCATAAATTATCTGCTTTGTTCTTTGGAGACCTTAAATTTACGCAAAGTGAATTCGCAAACTCGATGATAAAAATAGTAAAAATTCTGCATGACTTTATATGAGTTACCATATCCTTGTGATAAATTAATTTAAAAAATAACGCAGTTCAAATAAGAAAAGTAACGCAAAAATACACAATTAATTAAATAAAAACGACGCATTAACTGTCCACACGTGTCTAAAGATATTCTTGTTTACATTATGTCCGCTGTAAATATATGTAGTGTGTCTTACTACTTAGTAGTTGCATAAAGTGAAGGTTACTATAAATTTAAATAAAATTCGCGTGAAACTTACAAATTTTCAAGGAAATGACGAAAATGTTAATAACTGCGTGTTTTAGATTATTCTCATTTCCATTTTCTTTTAGCGATATACAAAAATTTATGTAAATATCAAGCATGGTCTTTTTTGCTAAATTTATTTGTTTATCGTCTACTTTATTGTGAGATAGTTACCATTGAAACACATTAAAATCTGTAAACTTTCTTACTTTGTATATAATCGACAAGCACTCATTATTTTATTTTAATAACCGACTTTTAAAAGAAGGAGGTTCTCAATTCGTCGAGTATGTATGTTTTTTTATGTATAATACATACACCGATTACTCCGGAACGGCGGTACGGATTTGAATGAAATTTTTTACGTTATGTTCAGGAAGTTGCTGTGGTAGTCCCTTCGAACATACCCCTGTAGAAGTAGCATAACGTCATAATTAGAGCCCAGATGTTTGAACGCTGAATAATGTAATAATATTTTTATTTATATTTGAAAAAGTGTTGATAAACAGTAAATATTTGATTTCTTGGTACAGACATACCGATTTTATGCTATCCTTTTCTAATTGCATTATTTAAACGAGTATCATCGGTAAGTCAATTCTGAAAACAAAGTATGAATATATGATTGCCTAAATTATTATTAGTGTTATTTTCAATATGTTAACAATGTCTAGCAATATTTACCGATAAAAATAAGTTTTTAAATCTTCTTTTTGTTTATGTTAATTGTAAACTTTGCATTTATAGTAATTTCTAACAGTTAAAAACACCGTCAAGCAATTAAACTGAAAGACAAGATAAGTAAATATGTTTATGTCTGTCAAACATCAAAAAAGTGTCTCCCCACGGACCATAAATAGCCTTCAGTCCCATATTTTTTTGGACGAAATTGGTGCAGTAATATTTAAGATGGCGCTGACAATAAGGCAGCAAAAAAAATTAATTTTGTCTGATTTTCTCCAAAAATGGTATGGGGGAATTTTAGGGATCATACACAATAAATCAGAAATTATTCTTAAAAAATTCAATATGGCGGATCCAATATGTTGTCTGATTTTCTCCAAAATTCGTGTGGTGGAGTTTTCGGGGTCGCACATAACGAATCTGAAATTATTTTTAAAAAATTCAATATGGCGGATTCAAGATGGCGGATTAAAGATTCTTCATCTCCCGATTTTGTCTAAAATCAGTATTGGTGTATTTTTGTTAGTGTTAATTATGAATTTAAAAACTCAATATGGTGTTCTAAAAATTTTACATTTTTCGATTTTCTCCCAAACTGCTATAGGGGGTCCTTAAGGGTGTAAATTATGAATTTATAAGTATTTTTTCAGGATTCAATATGGCAAATCCAAGATAGCGGACTAAAAATTTTACATTTTTTGATTTTGTTCAAAGGTGGGACTGAATCGTTTTGGAGGATGTAAATAGCGAATATAAGTCTAGAAATTTTAAATTTCCTCCAAAATTGGTACTAGGGGGCTTTGAAGGGTTTAGATTTAGATTAGATTAAGACTTAAAAATTTTTTTTTGAAATTCAATATAGCGAATGCAATATGGTGGGTTGAAAATTTTACCTTATTCACATTTTTCAGATTCCTTTTATTTCGAGGTCGTGTATTACGAATATGAAGTTAATTTTTTACAACTATTAGGTTGATAAGATACAATATGAGGGACAGAAAATTTTACATATTCCGATTTTGTCTAAAATTGATAATGTGGGATTCTTGAGGCGTTTACAAACTCAATATGCAGTATTAAATATATCGAGCTAAGAAATTTACATATCAGGTTCTTTAAATAATGAAAATTGATAGTGTGGAGTTCTTGAGGCATATACAAGCTCATTATGCAGTATAAAGGTTTTGGGGCCTATATTACCAATCTAAAATTAATTTGAAATTTAAGATAGTGGATTTACTATGACAGACTAAATAATTGTCTGACACAATTTTACTGGTATTTGAAAAACTCTAGGAACCAAAGAATTTTTAGTGGTTCATTTTAGGGTAATTTACAACTTTGGATAAAGTGGGTACTTTTTTGCCACCTTGGAATCATTGCGAGGTATACTAATCTCTATTAGTACTTAGTTCAAATAATTTATAGATGTCTTAATGAATTCTAAAAGTAAAAATAGAAAAATAAAATTAAAAAAAAAAATGAATCAACTTCTAAAAGTGCGCCAAAAAGTGAAAAATAACTATAAATTTTTATATGAAATTGAACTTTTTGAAGTCGGCGGTAAATTATTTGCAAATGAAATAAATAACTACTAGTATATACAAATTATGGTAAGAAAGCAATTACAAATAAAGTATTTTTAATCTGTTTATGCGAATCACATTTTGTCAGGTATTAGTTTGGCGCCGACTTCAAAAAGTTCAATTTCATATAAAAATCTATAGTTATTTTTCACTTTTTAGCGCACTTTTAGAAGTCGCTTCAATTTTTTTATAAAAATTTTATTTAATTTTCATATAGATATATATTTGAACAACGACCAAAAATATATTATTGAGGAAATTCGCCATGAAAACAATTTAATATTTTTAATAAACCACTTTGTAAATTTAAACCTTAGACATTTTCAATATATAATGAATAATAATTATTTTTTATTATTTTCTTTAATTTGTTGTTGGATATCCTTACAGCCAATTAAGTGGATAGTTAACTCCGCCCCAATTTTATTTATGATTCCCTTTCCATTCTTTACGGAAGATAAATTGGTTGAAAAAACTAAGGGTGTGAATTTTATAGCTCATAAAACCGAGACCCGGGCATTTTATTTATAAATTCACAAGTTTTAGAGATCGGTTTCGGAGATAAAACACCTGAAAAAACAACTTTCATGTAGGGTTCGGTTTTTAAACGGTATAGAAGGACGAATTATATGCTTTTATGAAAAAATAGCTCAAACGGTTTGACCAACGGATTACTTTCGACTTTTTATTTAAAGATTAGGTTTTCAGCAGGGGATTATATAATCGTCAGGGTCAATTAATGTTTATAATTGGTAAAATTATTATACATACTGGTGGTCAAAATTAAACTAGTTTATTAAAAAGTATTGAGAAAATGGACAGAAAAGGATATGTGATGGTTTGGAGATGTACTGTTAGACGATGTGAAAGCGATCAGCAAGGGTACGTCAGCGTCAGTCTTTATGAGACTAAACATAAATAAATTTTTTATAAAAAAATTGAACCGACTTCTTAAAGTGGGCTAAAAATGAAAAATAACTATAAATTATTATATGAAATTGAAACTTGTGAAGTCCTTCATATTGTATCCTATCAACTCCATATTGAATTAGAAAAAAAAATTAACATTTTAATCTAATCTAAATTTAAACCCTTCAAAATCCCCTAGTACCAATTTTGGATGAAATCCGGAAATTTAAAATCCGTTTAAGACCGTCTGACATTAGATTTTTTTAAATAATTTTTTACTCGCTATTTACAGTCCCACTTTTGAAAAAATCGAAAAACGTAAAATTTTCATTCTTTTATATTGAATCCTTAAAAAATACTTATAATTAAATTCATAATTTACACCCTCAAGAACCCCCTATATCAGTTTTGGAGAAAATCGAAAAATGTAAAATTTTTAGGACTCCATATTAAATCCACCAGATTGAGTTTTTAAAAAAATATTTTAAATTCGTAATTAACATTAACAAAAATCCACCAATATTGATTTTAACCAAAATCGAGAGATGCAGAATCTTTAATCCGCCATCTTGGATCCGTCATATTAAATTTTTTTTTAATAATTTCAGATTCGTAATGTGTTATCCGTTATATTAGATACGCCATATGGAATTTATTAAAAATTATATTTGATTCGTTATGTGCGACCTCGAAAACTCCCCCATACCAATATTGGTGCGATCCCGAGAACTCTTCCACAACAATTTTGAAGAAAATCGGACAAAATTAATTTTTTGGATCCGCCATATTGAATTTTTTAAAAATATTTTGAAGTCGTTATGTGTGATCCCGAAAACTCCCCTGTACCAATTTTGGAGCAAATCGGACAAAAATTGATTTCTTGTCCGCGATATTGGATTCGCTATATTGAATTTTTTAAAAATATTTTGGATTCGTTATGTGCGACCCCGAAAATTTCTCCATACCAATTTTGGAGAAAATCGAACAAAATTAATTTTTTTGGCCGCCATATTGTCCACGCCATTTTGGATTTTAGTGCATCAATTTCGTCCAAAAAAATATAGGACTACTGCAGCAACTTCCTGAACATAACGTAAAAAATTTCACTCAAATCGGTGCAGCCGTTCTGGAGTTTTCGGTGTAGATACAAAAAAAATACATTGTCGAGGAATTGAGAACCTCCTTTTTTTAAAAGTCGGTTAAAAAATATATTTTTAAAAATCTTTTTGATTATAATTTTAAATATTTTTTGATTTGTGTCCATTTTTGTTGTTTATTTTAGAAATCTACCTAACAATTTTTTAAATAATTTTTATAGGAATAAGATTTTTGTTGGTTCCTTGTTAAAATCTTAGACAGTAAAATCTAGTAAAGGACGTTGCTGAAGTCAAATATACCTAAAATAAAAGTGGTGATCGGTTTCACCCCTAATACGGGTTGACACCGATCAACTTTTAAAAAAAATATATAAAAACTACTGACAAAGTTGACAACTCAAAACTTCAAGCTTTAACATTATATATATATATATATATATATATATATATATATATATATATATATATATATATATATATATATATATATATAGGGTTTTAATTTTTGTAAGAAAACCAAAAAATAAAACGTAAAAAACTACAAATTTTGACTGGTTTCACCTCGCTTGACGATATGTCAATCAAAAGACCAGGAATTTTACATTTGATAAACGACAAGGACAAGAGTCTTGTTCTTAATGAAATAGGCTAGATTCTCATTATGGGATCGCTCTCGGCCCGGTAAAATATTCTTATAGGAGAAACAATGAACCTATTCACAGTATCGATTTCGCGGAGATCGATATTGTAAATTCTTTTTCATTTAAAAAAAAATATCGAACCCAGAGCGAACCGAGATCGTATCGAGAATGGCATTATAGTGAAAACCCAGCCTTAATTATGGCATCAGTTGAACAACAAGATATTTTCAGCCAAGACCAACTTAGAACATTTTTAAAAGAAGAATGAGGTAAAATATTTGTGGAATACTAGGGCTATTCTTTTGAGTCATTATCACTTGAAGTAATCATGATCACTTCGACCCAATGACAAGTAAATGCATATTAAAAAGAACATGAAGTTATCAGTTACACTTTGATCAATTAATAATTACTCAAAAAAATATAGCCACTGTGAAAAATTTTCGATTTATGCCAAATAGACTAAGGGATGACATTAGCAAGAAAGGATTGTCAACTAAATTATTATAAATATAGCTCTGAAGCGTAAAAAGCTGCTCTTTAATACTTTTTAAACTGTATCTATTATAAATGGAATATATATATATATATATATATATATATATATATATATATATATATATATATATATATATATATATATATATATATAATTTTTAATTTCCTTCATGATTTCAGTAATCTTTAAAATTTCATCTCTAGAAAAGAATAATCAATCTTCCCTGAAAAGTATACTCATTTTCCGGATTTCATGTTTCTTTTTCCATACTTTTCTCCACCCCCAAACATCGCTCGTCATTTTTGTTTGACGCGAAAGCCATTCACTCCTTTACTAATTGGATGTCGGAGGCCAGGGGGAGATTTTGAACGCGAACGTATCCAAGAAAGGGAGCCAAGTACCTATTAAAAGAAAGATAATTTTTCTGTTGAAGAGCTAAAAAAAATTGTGAAACAATAATTTTGTTGACAATTCTTTATTATAAACGTACATTTCGTGTTTCGTAGGAGCAGCACGTTTTTTCTACCTACTAAAAAAAGAGGTTTTTGACTCAACGATTTAATGTTTGTTCATACATAAAGCTGCCATCAACAAAATCACAAATTCAGGACAAGGAGCCCCAAAACCCAGAACTTAAGCTTAAACTGAGAAGATTACCATCTTTTACCTTACTTGGTTATAAAATAAGTTTAATTTGTTAAAACTTGCTATATATATATATATATATATATATATATATATACAGGGTGAGTCAACGATTGGATGAAGTAAAAAAGTATGGAAAATAAGAAAAACTGAAATATCTCAAAAACTATTATAAATAAGTATAGGATATATTGAACAAAACTTTTAGGGTTTTTATTACTCTATTAAATAACATGAAAATATACAGGGTGCACCATTTAAAAAAAGATATTTATTCATTTAAACTTGTTCAAATTTGAGCCGATGTGTTCAACACCCTGTAGCTTTTATTGCAAATATTAGGTAAAAATTATGTTAACTTGTCCTTGGCCTTGCTAAATTCCAAATTTGAATATATTTGTCACAAAATTGAAAACGTTATTTAGGATTGAATTGATGCTTGAAAATGTGACTTTTTTTCTTTAAACTTAATTATCTCAGAAACTATAAAGTTTTGTTATAGTAAACCCTTAATAAAAAAGATTTAAAATTATAAGCTAAATCGAAAATACGATTCGTATATAGGGTGTTCTATTTAAAAAAATACAACTTTATGCTGTTCTAGTTTTTTGGCTCACCTTGTAGAGTCCTAAATATTTTTAAAATCTGCGTAAAAATAAATTGTATCAAACAATAAATATAGTTTCTTTGTAAATTTCTCCGAAAAGGCACAAACTTACTTCATCCAATCGTTGACTCACCCTGTATATATATATATATATATATATATATATATATATATATATATATATATATATATATATATATATATACAGGGTGTCCAAGATAAGGATCCTAAGCATGGGGATCTCGGAAACGGTTGGAGATACGAGGTCGGTTAAATTAGAGAAAAGTTGCGCAATTTAGTGCTAAATTAAACGCAGTTAAAAAAATTTAAAAATTTCAAACACTTCCGGAGATTTCCGGAAAAAAACGAAATTTGGCAAAATCGTTTTTAATTTTTGCAGGCTTTATTTAAAGAGATATCAGAAAATAAAAGGTAGATTCTCATTGCCACTTTTTATTTTTTATAATATGGTCTAAACAAAATTTAAATCCGACGTTTCGTTTCTGAGATACCATCATGAACTTTCATTTTTTATATGGAACAAAAAAAAGTATCCCATGTATTTGATAGCATTTTTTATTACAAATTCAACGATGTATCACCCTTGTATATCGAATACGTAGTTCAAGTACTTTCCATAAGAGCTCCATGAGAGCGAGAGAGAAAGGTATATCAGTTTTATAAAAGCCAATGAACTACACACTTGATATGCAAGTGTGATACACCGTTGAATTTGTAATAAAAAATGCTATCAAATACATGGGATACTTTTTTTTGTTCCATATAAAAAATGAAAGTTCATGATGGTATCTCAGAAACGAAACGTCGGATTTAAATTTTGTTTAGACCAAATTATAAAAAATAAAAAGTGGCAAGAAGAATCTACCTTTTATTTTTTGATATCTCTTTAAATAAAGCCTACAAAAATTAAAAACGATTTTGCCAAAATTCGTTTTTTTCCGGAAATCTCCGGAAGTATTTTGAATTTTTAAAATATTTAAATTGCGTTTAATTTAGTACTAAATTGCGCAACTTTTCTCTAATTTAACGGACCTCGTATCTCCAACTGTTTCCGAGATCCCCATGGTTAGGATCCTTATCTTGGACACCCTGTATATATATATATATATATATATATATATATATATATATATATATATATATATATATATATATTCATTTATTTCTTAAATAACAAATAAAATGGGACTTACACTTTTTGAAATATTTGTTTTTCAATAAAATTAAATAAATACTTCTTCTTATTTACTGGTAACAAAAACAGAACATAACTACAACTAAGAAACCAAAGGATCATACAGCCTTATTGATGAGGTTAAGATCGATATTTTAACGAAACGAGAGGCTACAAAATGCGACTTGTTTTTTAAACCCCCTTATTTCATAAACTAGAAATTTTAGTTCAATAAACGTGTGATAAAAAAGTCTTTAGATTGCACGTAGAATCAAAAAATATTACTTCCCAAACAGCACAAATACGCTTAAAGACGTCCATAAAACGTTTGATCTCAACATTCAGGATGTCTTATGGATGTCCATTAAAGTCGAATGACGTCCATAAGACGTTGTATAGACGTCTTATGTTACAAAAGGTAACGTCTATAAGACATTTGCTTACAACGTCTTATGGACGGCCTTTCCCAACATTAAAATTATGTATATTAAAAAGGGTCCCTTGATTTTTTTGTTTATCTTGTTTACAAAGTCAAACCGTGATTATTCAAAAGTCCAAGAAATAACTTTAATTAAGAAAAAATCAAGAGCAAAATATACACTACCATTTTAAATAACTACAAGTTTCGCATGAATAATGTGCTTTAAAAAATATGTTCAACATAATCTCTTTATACAAAAAAATACATAACTTAAGCATAATGTAAACTTTTTCTAATTTGAAATTTAAGAAGTGAGGTAGAAGAACAAATATTTTCAGAACTACTACTGTTCGAACTATAAGTGAACCTATCAAATTTAAGCCTTAGTTTATCCCTTCGATATAATAACTCTAAAAGGTAGACTATCAACAAAATAAAATTTTTAAAAACAAGAATTTTTATTTAGTCGAATAACAAATCTGGTCTGATGCCCTTTTCAGCCATGTTTGGATTGAAATTTCCTCATTCTTCCGACTTTTTGCCAGTCCTGTTGTCTCTGTAGATCTTAATAACATTTTAATTTTAATTTTATTGGGTAAAGTTTATCATTTGTGGGAATAAATTTTTTGATATTTTTGCGAATTTTTATAATTGTCCTCTACTATAGAATCGTGACTTATGCTATTTCAAGGTTAATATGTATAATGAAAGACAGAACTTACTCATAATAAGTTTCGCCAAGTTGGATTCGTAGAACTTTCTCTTTCCTTTTCGTACTAATCAATTGTACATGGTAATTTTACAAGCTCGCTTTACAAAGTCATAAGTGCTCCCTACTCCCAGTTTTGAAATTTCTAAAACCTTAAACAAAATTACCTCTTGTAATTAACAAAACTCTATTTTCTATATTCTTTAAATATAAACCAATCATCAGGAACAAAATAAATCTTACAGGTTTCATTAGTGGAGCACTCCATAAACAAACATTTCGCCTTCCACTTCATTAGTAATATTTCTTATAATATTTAGGACCGGGTCTGAATGAGCTGTGCAAGCCTTTTTTGCACAGATAATATTTTTGAAAATTTCATTTCATACTTCTAATAACATACAGTTACTACAAAAATATAAGCTGTAAAGCATTCGGGAATTTCCTGTAACACAACCTATAAATAACGTTACTGTTTTTCCTAAGTACATATGATTCTCGATCTTACCTTAAGTATTACATAAACACGAGTAAAAAAGATTTTCAGAGGCACATAGATAAATCAACTATTTTAATAAAATTCTTTCAAAAACTTAATTTTCACAGTCGACAGTCCAACAACATTAAAAACGAATAACGACATGACGAAACACAAATACAAAACTGAAAAATGACAGTTGACAGAAACAAAAGGCGGGTTTTTCAAAGTTATCGTTTCGCTGGCATCATATTTATGTGTGTGTCATTGTTATCGATACATCAAAAGTCTGTGACAAAAAGCACCAAAGAATTGATAAAGAAGATCATTAACCAAGGTCGTAATGAGGCTACTAAAAATTTGTCGTTCAATCAAAAATTTTAACCTCAACTTGTATTCAGTTGAGCTCTGTGCGTCTTTATTACCCAACTGCTTTAAAATCCACAGGGAAGGAAATGCTTTTTAGTTTTTATCAACTAAATTATTCACAACTATATTTATTTTCATATAAAATGTAGTGTGTAGACTTTTAAAAGATATCTTAAAGACGTGGTATATAGATGTCTTTAAAACAACGTCTATAAGACGCCTTATTTATGTCTTAAGACGTTTAGACATAATCTGCATATAAAAATGACGTCTATAAGATGTCTAGTGCTGTGTGGGTTCATTCTATCCAACTTTTTTGACGCACCCTGTGTAGTCCCAAATATGTGTATGTTTAATAACTATCTATTACAGTTTATTGATAAATTTTATCTCCTCCATACAATTATTATCCAGTACAGGATTTTACTAATTATAAAAAATTGCTAGGTACGCCGCTGACTAGGGCCATGTTAACCCTAATTTTCCCAACTTTTTTTCAAGACATTACTGCCACCGTTTCCAGCGTAATGTTGCCGGGTTGTTCGTAAATTAGTTTTTTGTAACCTAGTTTGTCAAAACTTGTGTTTTCTCTAGTAATTTTCTTAAGAAAACTTGCCGTCTTAATTGATTTGGGATGAAAGTAATGTAATTTTCTTTAATTAATCAGAAAGCAAACAGAAAATTTGTTATAAGTTACGTGAAATTGTAGTAATTATTTTATATGATACGGGCATTTACAGATTCGAAGAAATAATTACATTGGAATAAGTTTTTCTACTTCATATTTAAAATAATGGATGAGTCTTACAAAAACTTCAATTTAAAATAAATTAAAAACACACCATAGAAATAGTAGAAGTCTAATTATATATATATATATATATATATATATATATATATATATATATATATATATATATATATATATATATATATATATATATATATATATATATATATATATATATATATATATATATACAGGGTGATTAAAAAATCGATCACGAAACTTAAGGGGGTGATTCTACTTGACAAAATAAGGGTAGAGCTTCATATAATTTTTTTTCAAAATGTCATTCGTTTTCGAGTTACAAGCCGTCCAAGTTCAAGTTTTTATTTTTTGTTTTTTGAATTACTCGCTTACAGGAAAACCGATTTGACTAATATTTGAAAGATAGGCTAAGTCTTCTGCGCTTCATCATTTTAGTAACAATTCACATTGATTGTTTGCCGCTAGAGGGCACTTTACCTACATTGAAAATTGTTTTTTTGTCATAATTTTTTAGTGTTGACAGCTACAGTAGTTTTTGGCATAATTTCTGAAAGACTGATGCCAGGCCTTTAAAAAAGGTGCTCTTTATTTACATCGCTAAACCCAACGGTTTAGACGTAAATCACCCTTAAAAATTAAGTGGTAAATTTACTTTTCTCATTTCATTACCACCAGCTACCAGGTAAATAGCTATCAAAGTATACTAGAGCTGTCAGTTTAACATCAAATAAATTCGCTTTTTAAACTATTTAATTTATAATCTTAAAATAACTAATAATGGCTAATCAGTAAATATTCATATTATGGATTATTGCGATATACATTTAATTGATAAAAATTAATGAAACAGTACTAAACAAACTAAAAAAGATTCTCAAAATGTCCCCCATTTTCTTCCATACATTTCCTAACACTCTTCAAAAAATGTCGCCTAACTCGATGAAAAATTTCTGGTATTTCTTTAATAATTTGGCACTTTTCGATTATCCTGAAGCGAAGATCCTCGACGTTGATTACTGGAATATCGTACACCAATTGTTTCAAATGACCCCAAAAGAAAAAATCCATAGGATTAAGGTCTGGTGACCTCGCTGCCCATGCCAATGGTCCACTTCGTCCTATCCATCGCTCAGGATACGTTGCATTCAAATACTGTCGGACACGTATACTAAAGTGGGGCGGAGCTCCGTCTTGGAGGATCCACATGTTGGCCCTTACTTCCAATGGCACATCTTCCAGATACAATGGGAGACGATTTTGGATAAAATCTAAGTATACGTCACCAGTTAATGGGCCATCAAAGAAATGAGGACCAATAAGGTAATCTCCTATTATCCCTGCCCACACATTTAGTGAAAATCTACGCTGATGTTTCGTTTCTACCACATTGTTTGGGTTCTCATAAGCATATGTGTGGATGTTGTGTAGATTTGTTATGCCATCACGAGTGAAACCAGCTTCGTCAGTGAATAATATGACGCCAATTAATCGATTATCGTGTTCATAATAAGCTAGGATCTGATTGCACATTTCCAACCGTCTCGGCCGATCATCGTCATAAAGAGCCTACACCTTTTTTGAATGAAACGGGTAGAGTTGTTCTTCTCTTAGTATCCTCCATGAACTAGCCTGACAGAGCCGCACTTCATTCCCAATTTTTCTAGTACTAATACCTGGATTATCTTCAATAATTTCAAGCACTCTTTCTTCTTGTTGCACGTTTCTAGCAGTTCTAGGTCTTCCCCTATTTCCATTATAACTTTTAAAGGAACCACATTCCGCAAGCCTCCTGTGCACACTGGAAAATGTTTGAGCATGAGGGATATTTCTTTCCGGATAACTCTCCATATAATATCTTCTTGCCAACTCTGCATTACCATTTGCTTTTCCATAACAAAAATGGATATCACAATATTCGATATTTGAATATTGGTGATTAGCCATTATTAGTTATTTTAAGATTATAAATTAAATAGTTTAAAAAGCGAATTTATTTGATGTTAAACTGACAGCTCTAGTATACTTTGATAGCTATTTACCTGGTAGCTGGTGGTAATGAAATGAGAAAAGTAAATTTACCACTTAATTTTTAAGGGTGATTTACGTCTAAACCGTTGGGTTTTGCGATGTAAATAAAGAGCACCTTTTTTAAAGGCCTGGCATCAGTCTTTCAGAAATTATGCCAAAAACTACTGTAGCTGTCAACACTAAAAAATTATGACAAAAAAACAATTTTCAATGTAGGTAAAGTGCCCTCTAGCGGCAAACAATCAATGTGAATTGTTACTAAAATGATGAAGCGCAGAAGACTTAGCCTATCTTTCAAATATTAGTCAAATCGGTTTTCCTGTAAGCGAGTAATTCAAAAAACAAAAAATAAAAACTTGAACTTGGACGGCTTGTAACTCGAAAACGAATGACATTTTGAAAAAAAATTATATGAAGCTCTACCCTTATTTTGTCAAGTAGAATCACCCCCTTAAGTTTCGTGATCGATTTTTGAATCACCCTGTATATATATATATATATATATATATATATATATATATATATATATATATATATATATATATATATATATATATATATATATATATTCTTGATTCTTGAACCATAGATTATATCATTTTTCTTGGATTTAGGCTCTAGATTTAATAAATACACAAAACGATTGACATTAAAATACATCATATAAAAAACATATTTACAATTTCGAAAAACAAACAAGACACTTAAAAACATTATTCAACACTTTAAAAATTTTTTAAAATATTTAATTTAATACGGCATTACCGCACACTAGTGAGCTGTCAGAAAAAATAAAATACATTTTAAAAAAGTATGATATTATCGTATGCCACAGGTCACATAATAAATTAAGTGCATTGTTCACAAATTTAAAAAGTAAAACTCCTCTAATGAATAAATCAAATATAATATATGCGATCCCTTGCATAAATTGTCCCAAAAAATATATAGGCATGACGTGCCAATTACTGAAGAACAGATTAAATGGCCATAAATATACGAAAGACGCCACAACAGCGTTAAACAAACACACACAGGACGAAAAACACACTTTTGATTATAACAGTACCATTATAAAAAACAAAGATATGAATTACCAAAAATTACAGATAAAGGAAATGATTGAAATTTAAAAAGATAAAAACACTGTTAACGACAGAACAGATATGGGAAATTTGAGCCACATTTACGCAAGCCTAATTTAAACAAAAATATTAAGTATTCGATCCGGTCAAATAAGAATCAAAAATTGAATATCCTCTTAAACATAAAACCAAACATATACCTTATTTGTTTTTTTATGCATTGTAAAATATAAAAAATATTAAAAAAATAAAACACATTCGCATTCCACGTATCCTCAGTAAACGATGTAAAAATTTGAATCTTATTTAATAACAGAACAGCAAAATGTCAAGGTGTGTACCGGTAAAATTAAATATTTTAAAAAAATTTTAAAGTTTTGAATAATGTTTTTAAGTGTCTTGTTTGTTTTTCGAAATTGTAAATATGTTTTTATATGATGTATTTTAATTATATATTTTTAGGAGGAAAGAATTTTGAAAATGCCTTGAATAAAGAGCGAAACGTCAATCGTTTTGTGTATTTATTAAATATAGAACCTAAACCCAAGAAAAGACATATATATATATATACATATATATATATATATATATATATATATATATATATATATATATATATATATATATATATATATATATATATATATATATATATATATGACATTCCGTCTCAAAAGGATCAGGGCTGTCGAATTTCGAGAGATGAAAAAATATGTGTAAGGATTCATTTTGAAGCTGAAACTCTTAACTACAAAATGACGTATGCGTCTTTACAAAAATCAAGATGGCAGCATCAATATGGCAGCCAAAATCTCAAAAAATTTTAATAAATTACCAGAAACTTCAAACTAAGGAGTATTCCAACACAAACAATCGTGCGTAAAAAAATTGAACGGTAGTTACCGAAAGTAGTGATCAATGATAAACTATAATGAATTCTAAATTACAAAATGGTGGATCCAATATGGTGCACTTTAGCACAAAACTCGATGTACATTTGTTTGAAAATGGATTGGTTGGAATTTGGAATGTCACTAATCTCTAATCTGATGTGACAGATTCCAAATACCAAAGTGACGGACCCAAGATGGCGGATAAATGGCCGAAAACTAAATTTATTAAAGTTTTTGGAATTTCTGACTGCCATATTGATGCCGTCATAAAGAGTCCAGAATTAAAGCTTCAGAATGATCCCTTATACATATTTTTTCATCGCTTCAAATTTTGCTGCAGCACTGATTGGATTCATTTCTTAAAGTTTCCGAGTTTATGGCCGCCATTTTGATTTTTATGAAGGCACTTACAGCTTTTCGTAGTTCTATATTCCAGCTTTTAAATGGGCCCTTATATATTTTTTTCATCGCTGATTAGACGGTTGTGATTATTAAATAAAAATAGATATATATCAAAATGTAGGCGCCTGTAAGTAGACTTTCACTTCCCTTGATACACGGCGGGGCATACGTCATAATTCCAGCTTGTAGTTCTTAACTTGAAATATCAATTTTTGGGCGCAGAATTAAAAATTTCTACTTAACCAAGAATTATTTATATCGAAAAATGACAAAAAATGCCAAATATATTTCCCCAGTCTTTGCGAGCATACTAAATGCATATTATCAAATGACTTTTTTACAGCACGCTGTAAACTAAAATTATTATGTGAATATTGTACTACATACGTAAATAAATAACTAAAAAAGCCAATATTGCTTTATTAGCAATAGTTTAAATGTGGAAAATTCAGTGACGTACTTAATTACACAAAATTATAGCAAATATTAAGTTTTTGCTGGCCCATAAAATATATTAATTGACAATATTGCTTTAATATAAAAACCATAAAGTACATTTAGGAAAATCCCAATTTCCACCTATAAACAAAATATATACACATTAATAAAGCAAAATTATAGGTATTTACTTTTGGTTTTTACGTTCGCTCTATTTTAGTAAACATATATTTTTGTAAAACTTTGATTTGAGATAAAAGGTTTTGTTTATTAATATTTGGGAGTACCAGGGGAGCTGTGTAAATTTCGGTTTTATAAATGGTTTTATTGGGTTGTGAAATGCTTAAATAATAGAAAGTAATTCAATTTTTTAACTACTTTTATGACAAATTATCAAAAATAAAGAACATTCACCTTACTATATAATTTTTTCTACATTTATTATTGTTTATTTCATGCTACTTCTCATCCTCTCAACTGTAGTGGTATGTAGTGATTTTGAATCTGATAGAGGACGCATGCAATAAAAAAGTATGTCGATAATTTATTTCAAGCGCTTCTTGGGCTTACCAACTGGTGTGGTCTGTGGAACACTGCATCGGCGCAAAAACATCAATAGCTAGTTGGAAGGATTAAATGGTAGATACCTCAAAGTTTGTTATTGCAGCAGCTATTCTCATCATCACACTACTTCCACTGCTCGACAAGGGAGGCTGCTAAAACTGACTTAACACACAAGCCCCACTTCTTAAATCCAAGAATTTATGGTGGTATAATTCTGACTTATCCATTTTAACAGTAAATTGTATATTACATAAAAAATAAGCCAATATGGATCTTCTAATGATACAGTATAACTTGTACCAGTAAAGATTTAGGTTCGCCCGTTATAGTTTTAGAACACAAGATTTTGAAAATTGTAGTAATTTGGAAAAATTTGTAGACAAAAACCTGTTCTTTCTAAGTTAAAACGCTTATCGAACAGCAAGTTTGAAAGCTTTTTAAATAGATCGAAAAAGAAATAAAGCATTTTGGAAAAATATTTCTTACTTTTTTGTCAATCTTGTCATTTTCGACTTTACAAACAGTTGATGTTTCCAAAATCGAAATACAGTCCTAAATTTTACAATTTTGGTGTTTTTTTCAAAATTTCGCACGTTCACTACTCTGGCTTGAACCAGGTAAATGGTTTCTCTTCTTAATAGTGTACAGATACAAAGTTAACCTAATCGGGGTAATTCAACTTGTAAGAATTAACATGTCATCTCAGAAAATGTCGAAGTTGTTGTGTTTGGAATGTTTCCCCTGATTTACCGAAAACCCCGACGCTGTTTGGGTCCTGGATTTAGCGTGTCAAGTTACACAAGGGTAGAGGAGTCTAAGTCTACCGGACAATAGACTTTATTTTTATGTATATACGTTATTACACATAAAATAGACTCCCCAAAATTATGTTAGCTTTTACTTTTACTATTATTCTTTTTTTTTTAGGAAAATAGTAAAATGTTGTTTTATTTTGACCCATTTTTAAATTCTATATCATTCTGTTCAGATATTTTTACTTTTGTCGGGTAGTGTATTTTAAATTTAATACAGTATATCTAAAATAACAATATTTCATCTTTTTGTTAGGACGGGTACCTGTTCCTTCTTATTATGACTTAGCTTTTTCGATTCGTTAATGCCTTTTAAAATTTTTTACCTTATTCCATGGGCGTAAGCAGAAAGAAATCTAGAAAACTGTATGTGTTTTTCTCTATATTCGGAGAATGCATCCAAGAGAACAACACCTCAATATTTTTGGATTTTTAAAATATTATTACAAATACTAAAATATTGGGTGAAGCTAAAATATATTATTTTTTAGAATTAAATTAATAATTTTATTTAAATTCTACGCCAGTGTTTTTCTATTTCAAAAGTCAGAGAGTCAGGTAGATCTTCCCAGACTGCCTGTCGCCGAGAAAAGGTATCCGCAGGTATTGTAATCTTTTTAGGTAACTCCTCCGTAAATAATATTATACAATTTAGAACCTGTAGGGTACGTTTTTTTTGAATACGAGCGGTCTAGAATAAACAATTATAAAAATTGTAGTTTTTTTAAACGTATTGTAAGTTTGAAATTCGAATCTTTAGAGTTATAAGTTACAGAATAGAAAATATTCACCAAGTTACCTGCAATAAAATCAAGGCACAGATGTATATATAAATTGTTGAAGAAGATCTTGACACAACACCTGACACCCTTGTTGGTTAAAAAAAAGCGCTAGCTCAATAACTTTTCTTTTTAATGTAATTTTAGTGGACAAGGCACAAATAGAACAAGTTGCATCTTTTAAATATTCTGGACACAAACTGAAAATTCCGGCCCAATTCACAATTCACATTGATCTAGCTTGAGCTTGAGCTGCTTTTGGTAAACCGAGGAAAGATCTGTTTAAGGCTTTCTTTCCCATCTGGCTTAAGAAAAAAATGCGTCTTGCCAGTTGTAGCAGGAACTTTCAGTGAAGGAAATTAGCTAGAACGGTCAATGCTTGATACTACATTAAGAGATAGAATGTCCAACAAATAAGAAAAAGAACAAAAGTGGCAGATGCTATTCAGAAACTATGTCACCTGTAGTGGAACCAAGCAGGTCACAATAAGAAAATAGTAGATCAAGAATGGACAAAGAAGATTTTAGAATAGCAACGTAGAGTAGTAAAAATGCTGTTTCAATATTAAGATAACCCCTGGTATTTATTCAAAAGCTATTACTTAAAAACTTAAAATTAAATTGCAGTAAAAATAAATATTGTGATCAACAGGAATGTTTATTACTTTTGAGAAAGTGTATAAAATTATGCATAAGCATGTAATGTGGCCCAAAATATTTAATGTCATTTTTTTAATACAACTACTACTTTAAAAATCATATATTTTAAATTCCGCTTTAAAAAGCCAATACTTGTCACTTGACCGCTGTGACGTCACATATTGCCAAAGCCTGGTAAACTCACAAGGAGATCTAAAGTTTGTCGTAATTTTTGTAATAAAAAATGAGTTCTAGGTTTTATAAGTGTAATGCGGTACCTCACCGTACCAGTACTACAATTAAAATAGCTGAAAACTTATTTATTCACGTTCCACGTTCGAAAAATAATAGGACAATGTGGCTTCAGCTAGCCCACAGGAATCTGGCTCTTGTATCTACATAAAAATTATTTTTGTGAAGATCATTTTGATGTAAGTTTTGATAATATTTATTTATTTTTCTTACATTAAAAGTTATTATTTTTTAGGTTTTCAAAGATGAAAATTAAAATTTTGAGGTTAGAAATAAAGTAATCAGAGTTAGGTAACAATGATTTGCATTTGTTTTATTGTAGCGGCCGAATAATATAGAAAACTATACAGAATATTATTATCGATTGCAGAAATAACAATTTTTGGTACATTACTTACATGGAGGTTTTCACATTTCTTCAGCAGAGCAGAAGTTACTGTTTGTTGCGAAGAAATTGGCCACTGTAAAACAATCAATTCTCGCCAAATTCGCACTTTTTCCCTTAACAAATCCACCATACTAAGAATCGTTTTCAGAGAAAGTAGTAAACAAATTTCGAAGAAATTGCACGAAAATCACTATAAAATAATATTGACCATGCAACGTAGCCTTTGACGGCGATAATGTTTGCGAATAAGTGGCATCATTCACTTTGATTGGTGTTCGTTGTCGCGTGACTTGAGAGTGATTTAATTACATTTTGATTATTAAATAAAAATTAAACTCCTTAAAAATAAAGAAAAATATTTTTTTAGGATTTCTGTAAAGGAAAATACGGTAAAATTATATTCTTATTTGAATACAGTGTACTTACTGAAATAGGAAAAAAACAAGTCAAACCCAACGGTACATTTACAAGTATGTTCTTTATTCTGACTCTTAACGAACACGTGTGATTTCTATTTTAATCCGTTTCTATTTAGTTATTATAATTCTTAACTAAATTTTGATTGACAGGCGGAGGCTTTCTTTATTAATTTATTAATATGATCTCATCTGTTTTTTTCGGGTGATAGCTGTTGATTTCTATTAGTTATTTCCACGAAATTTATGTGAACTTTAATTTGTGCCTAGATCTTGCTGATAAAACAATTATTATGATACCACTTCCAAAAATATTTTCATAAATTTGTTTATTGTCAAAATAAATTTGTGGATTGCTTTAATTGCCCTAAAAATAAAATGAAATGATAACCCAATATCTAGAAAACAGATTAAACGGGCACAAATACACAGAAAACGCATCAACAGCCCTCCATAAGCATGAAAAGGACATTAGATATGAGTTTAATTTTAACCAAACAAAAATACTAACTACTGGTTAAAATTGCCATAAATTAGCAATCAAAGAAATGATAGCAATAAAAAGAGAGAAGAACGCGGTAAACGATAATTTAAGCCAAAATTTATTGTAACTTAATAAATTGAAAAAAAGAATGCAATAATATCAAATAATTAATGTAATCCTCAAAGCATCACTCTGTATGTGAAATGCATAAAAATATTTTAAAGTGACACTGTAAATTATAATATCAAAAAAAAAAAAGAAAAAAATTATAGCATAAAAAATAGAATGGGTGATATTTAAAAACCCCACAAAAAATTCCTTTTCAAATATACAGAAATGTTAAAAAACACATTGTTCGTAAAATCAAATATACTGCTCCAAAGAATGTACCTGAAATTTTTAAATTGTTTTTACCTATAATAAGAATTATCTTTGTGCTAATTTTTTAACTTTTTAAACTTTTAAAAATAAATTGTGTTTTGGAAAATCTAACTTGAAAATGCCCAACACAATAAGCGAAATGTTACTATGAAAGGAAAATTATTTATGATAATAAATGACTAATGAAGATGTTTATTGTATAACAGGTACATAGAGGGAGAGAGAGAGAGTTATTCCACAATTTCAATGTTAGGCAATAAGCGTGCTTAAATATCTACTTCGTAACGAAAAACATTGTATTCCTCAACTAATAACCCAAGAAAAGAAAGCAAGACAAAGAGAAGTGGGCAGAAATATATTGTTTTAGCTATGAAAGTTTAGCAACAGGGCAAAATTACTTTTTCAACTAGTTAGATTAACTGAATACAGAAATAAATATTCTGTAGTAATTGTCAACTTTCATTGAACGAGGGTGGTACCCGAAGAATAATTTAGGAACTGGGAAAAAACTCAAATTTGAACTAGTGCACATATATGAGTTTTATTATTTTTCAGTTCAAAAATACATCTAAATAAATTTTTTCTCTTTACAAATTATATTAAGTTTAATTACTGCCTTGTTATCACTTTAATCCTAACACTACCGTAATAAATATTTAACGAAATCATATATTCTTTATCTCAACAACCCCTCGGTAATCATTTGGGCTTAATCCTCTGTCCTTGTCAGATTTGCTGTAGTTTACAGCCTCGATGGAAATTGAAAATCGGCTTCTCTAGGAGGGTATCCATAGATATGGATTTATACAGAGGTGGACTCAGATATTAAAGGCTTGAGGCGTCAATAAAACATTTGCTTTTAGTGCAATCGAGGGAAAAACTTAATATTTTCTCAATATATGTGTGAAATTTTATTTGTTTATGGTGTTCTTTCAAAATATTCTCTTTAATAAACCAAACTTATTTTCCATATATATTATAATGGTAGGTAGATCTGCAATAAAGTTCGTCGACTATGCATTTTTTTTTAATGTATGTACATAAATTACTCCGGAACAGCGGCACTGACATTCAGGAAGTTGCTATGATGGTTCCAATTTTTTTTGGATGAAATTGGTGCAGTAAAATCCAAGATGGCGCTGATAATATGGCGGCCAAAAAAATTAATTTTGTCACATTTTCTCCAAAATTGGTATGGATGAATTTTCGGGGTTGTACCCAACGAATCTAAAATTATTTTTTAAAAATTCAATATGGCGGATCCAATATGGAGAACAAAAAAAAATTCATATAAAAATTTATAGTAATTTTTTATTTTTTAGCGCACTTTTAGAAGTCAGTTCAATTTTTTTTATAAAAATTTTATTAAAGTTCATAAAGGACATTATGGTAAATTATTAAGTAAGAATAAAAATGAAATTTACTATGTCATAAAAAATATATTCTTTTTTGTACTGAAGAGGACTTTCTGATAAAGTAAAAAAATATCTGAAATCTTTAATATAAAAAATTTGTAAAGTTTCGTTAAAGGTAAGTTTTGATTTCTGTGTATTCTACAATTCGTCGTGACAAACCATAAATTATGTTTTAAAAAAACATCTAAAAGGACATTTAAGTGTTGATATTTGCTCCAAATAAAAAAAATATTTTTGAGGATAGATATATCTTGTAAAAAAATTTGTGTTAATTTATAGATATCAACAAATTATATTTTAGACGAATTTGATTTTATGCATTCAGGAGTTGTAAAGATTTCAAAATGAATTAGAGCCACTCCTGTCCGATATTAAATGTACGTAGGCCCTTCTGTCCTTTACGGAAGTCAAGGGGAAATTAAAACAGAAACTTTCAAACCTTTGGAATTAAGCAGATTCAGATGGTGTGGGGACTATAAATTTTGGATATTGCATTATTAGATGCTGATGGATTATTTCGCTAATTACTTTTTTCACTAAGCCGTTTACTTTGTCTTTTAGTATAATAGAAGGTATGCACGATAATTAGTTTGCATAAAGAAAATGTTCGATTTATTTTTTACAAATGACATTTTGTTTCTTCCTTAGACGCATTTCGCCGGTAAAATTATAAATATATAATTGAAGAAGGTAACATTCCTGGCGGTGTAATCAAGAAGTTTAATAAATCATTTCGTTTAATTTGTTTATAATAATAATAAATATAATATATATATATATATATATATATATATATATATATATATATATATGTATAGCCGTAAATAAGAAACCGTATTCCCTAAAAAATTTCAAATAGAATCTGTAATGCAGCAGTAAAAATAGATTTCCGTTCGCCCAAAAAAAATATGTACACCTCTTTAAATATTTTAAGATAGATAGCTTATTTATAACCCAAATTTTTGACCGGCATTTGTGAATGAATACTCCAAAATCGGATATGCAGTCGTCTGTGCATTATGCACTTATTGATTATGTAGACAATAAACTATTTTAATTTGATCCTTTGACCGAAATTTAGGCAAAATTTGAACGAATTTGTAAAAATTGGAAATGCAACAGTCTTTGGAAAACGAAATTAACATATATTTGGTAAATATTAAGCTAAACAAAATGAAAACATCCTGAATTCAAAGCTTTGTAAATAATGCATGTGAATGTCTTCTACGAATATGTCAAAAAATAAGAAAGGAGATTTAGGATAGATAGAAGTCAAAAAGTAATCAAAAGATGAGATTACATCAAAGTTTAAAGCATGTCTGAAGATTACGAAAATTATTATAAACAGTTCTGTACAAATGTTATTTAAAAAAAATATATTCCAATCTAAAGTAAATAATCAGTATGAAAGGTCTTTTTAAGATGAAGAAAACGCATTTTTTTCAGAATTTGAATCCAGCCAAACACTTAAAATTGTATGAATAATCTAAAAAACGAAAAAAACAAAGAAAAAACAAAAACAAGGACCCAAATACGGAATTTCCAATTTTTTTTGGTATTTCTTATACATTTAAAGAGTTTACGGCCTTGATATGAAAAATAAAATATGTTTTTCGTATTAATCGCTCAATATAAAACATTTTGCAATATTTCAAAAACATACCTTCCTTTGTGATTCATCGTGTTCATACAAATACAGACTGATATCTATGTTTTTTTTTACCCAATCTGAGCTATTCAAAATACAAATCAAAAGTCTTTCCAAAGCGAAAAAAAAATGAAATTTTATAAGTATAAAAGAATCAAAATTCGAGATTTTACGAAGGCTTAAAGCATATCTAAAAATTACGAAACTTATTAAAAACAGGGTTGTGAAAAAGCCTGATTCTAATTAAAAGTATATAATAGATATAAACTGATCTTTTTAGAATTCCAAAACGTTAGATTAGACGAGCATTCAAAGTAGTAAAATTTTATAAGTATTCAAATATTTTATAAGTATTTAAATATTTTTTTCAGTGCTACATTTAAGTAAGGGTGTAGGTCTTCAAAATAAAAAATAAAATAAGTGGTTTGCATTAGATAATAGGTCAAATTTTCAAAAACAGATATGCCTTTTAAAGGCTGATAACTCTGATTATTTTTAAAAAATCTAAGTTTCTGAAAATAGAAATTGAAGGTCTTTTTAAGACAGAAAAGGATTGGTCAAGACAAAATTAAATCTCGAAATTTTATTTGGGTTTACAGTTGCTCAAAAATCATAAGCATTTGGCAAGCAGGATCATTGCTGCATGAATAATGCTTTAAAAAAAACTCATTAGGTTAAAAGTATATAATAATGTAACGGGTTGAAAATTATATATCTCAGCTTCTTCGATACCTCAATACTCCAGTCTTCCTATGAAAGAAGGTGAAAAAATTTATTGCAGATATCTGAAAGTTTCAAGTGGTAGGGGGCAACCAGTAGATGATAAATACGTAAAAAAGTACAGCTAGATCAGCCCTGTCGTTTTATAAATAAGATCCGAAATCGGAAAATTCGATTTTCTGTCCGTAGAATTTTCCGGTTACATTTTAGAGGAAACTTGTCCAAATGAAAATTGTGGGTATTGAAAAGACCTTTAATTTCATTTTTTATATATCAAAATCGATAAATGATTTATCGAGATAATGGTGAAAAACCATCTTTTTTGCACTATTTTATAAATGATAATAACTTTTGAAAGAAAGGCCAAAACTAATGTATAACCCCTTGATGATAAGGCAATTATAAGTCTTTATAACTGTGCGGAAGCTGGACCAAATCGGTTTGGTAGTTTATGAGTAATCTTAATTGTTTATCCCAGACACTCAATGTTCAAACAATTATCTTTGCCCGGAGAATGATTCTACAGATATTTGCAAAAGTGGAATTGATTCTTTGAAGTTGAAACTACAAGCAAAAATGAAAAAACGATGGATTTTAGAAAAAATTGTTGTTAAAAAAACCGTTTAAAGAAGAGAGACCTTTTTTACGTATAAACAATTGGAATAACTTTGTTAATTTTAATGATACAAGTTTGTGAATAAGTGGACCTGAAAGCTGGTAAAAAAGAAACGAATTAAAAAAAAAGTCTCCTACGACCAATAGGAGCTAAGATAGCTTTTTTTTTAAATCATGTTTCTTGTGTTTATAAACATTAAGAGTCGAAATTTTCACAGATTTTAAAAAAAGAACTATATTTTAGTAAAGTTATAGCCCTTCGAAGTGAAGGTACCTTTAGAAGTGCGTTGTAGCGAGTGGTGGGGGAAGCTCGGCTTTTTCACGGTTTGCTTCTGAAACTCAAACCTCAAATTGGCGCGCGCAACAAAATTGTACGATATCTCGGGTTCCAGATAACCTAGAGCCTTCGTTTTTTTTAAACTGGGGTAACTCGACGAAATATTATGAACTGACTTATTTCCATTATCATAGGAAATCGGGAAATGCCGGAAAATCGACATTTCATCTGAAAACACATAAATATATATGTATCAGTTTAATTTCATTGTAAATATTTAATGATAAACACTGACATATATATATATATATATATATATATATATATATATATATATACATATATATGTATATATATATATGTATATATATATATATATATATATATATATTATATATATATATATATATATATATATATATATATATATATATATATATATATATATATATATATATTCAGATTTTTTTTTAAATTTGACGGGCGCAGCTAAAGTTCAACGTCCAATACTTCCTTTTTTGGAAGTTAAGTTTATTACTTAATATTTTCAACTCCTACTGTAATTACCGTTTGACATCAACAATTTTGTATATGTGACTTGTGATCAGAAAGTCATAAAAAGATAAATTTGCTTACTGGATATACTCATGCTGTTGTTCTGTAATCCTTAAATATATCAAAGAAACCGTGCCCCCTTCGCTAACCTAAAAAATTGTACCCACGTCTAACCAATTTATAAGAATGAGAACTTTTGTAGCTTTGACCCTTCTTTTAAACTGATTTCAAATACTTCGTTTAGCACCTATTTATTATTCAATACACCGTTTTCCGTTTTCTTTTTCCGTAGCATTTATTTCGCTAAATTTCCTTTAAATTTTCTTGGAAATATCTTTCAGTTCATTTAGCAACGGCTCTTATTCTTGGTGGACTCTATTCAATACTAAATTCTGAATATTTTTTGATTTGAATATCGGTTCAATTCAGTAAAACAGAATGGGTTTATTTCCGCAATAAGTATTTTGATACTTTTTCGGGGAGTTTTTAGGAGCAAACGATAATCGAAATATTCACTTCCTTGGCAATAATTGATTATAATAATAATAACTTATAATTTACAAGTAAATGTACATTTAGATGTGATACGATCCAAGAGCAAATTAAAAGCGTATCGAGAGTGGTACTCTATGTGTGGATGGAGACTAAAATATATGTGACTTGAAAGCTCTATTTGTATAAGATAATAAAAAAATCAAAAATAACACTTGAAGCGCATTAAAAAAAAATTATTACTTTTTAGTTCTCCTTTCTTTTCCTTCTGATATTCGTTATATCGATGTACTTCTAGGTTTAGTAATTAAAAATTAATAAATTAATAAATACATTAGTAACGTGTATAGAACATAAGTAATTAAAGTGTATGTATAAAATAAGATTAATATACTGAAAATTGATAATGTACAGAGTTAGTAAACGATTGGATGAAGTAGGTTTGTGCCTTTTCGGTGAAATTAACAAAGAAACTATATTTATTGTTTGATACAGTTTATTTTTACGCAGATTTTAAAAATATTTAGGACTCTACAGGGTGAGCCAAAAAACTAGGACAGCATAAAGTTGTATTTTTTTAAATAGAACACCCTATATTAAGGGTTTACTATAACAAAACTTTATAGTTTCTGAGATAATTTAGTTTAAAGAAAAAAAGTCACATTTTCAAGCATCAATTCAATCCTAAATAACGTTTTCAATTTTGTGACAAATATATTCAAATTTGGAATTTAGCAAGGCCAAGGACAAGTTAACATAATTTTTACCTAATATTTGCGATAAAAGCTACAGGGTGTTGAACACATCGGCTCAAATTTGAACAAGTTTAAATGAATAAATATCTTTTTTTTTAATGGTACACCCTGTTTATTTTCATGTTATTTAATAGAGTAATAAAAACCCTAAAAGTTTTGTTCAATATATCCTATACCTATTTATAATAGTTTTTGAGATATTTCAGTTTTTCTTATTTTCCATACTTTTTTACAGAAATAGTCTTCATTATCATAGTAGCCATGGCAAAAACAATGTAAAAGAACATTTTTCTGTGAGTCAAATTTATAACCGCAATCGCTTCTTTTGGTTTTTATGTAGTGTAGTTTGGTTTTTTTTTGCATTCATCTTATATTGTAAAATGAATTTTCCAAAGAATGAGTTAATAGATATGATTTATACAATAGGAGAGGCTCAAAAAAATTGCCTTCTTGCTCAAAGAATTTACAAAATGAAGTATCCTGATCGACGTCAGCCTAATACCCATACTTTTCAAAACTTAATGCAAAGATTTGATTCTTTTGGTACTGTTGATTATCCAAAACGTAAAGTGGTCAACAAACCAGTAACTAATGAAGAAAAAGAACTACAAGTATTGTTAAATGTTCAGGAAAATCCTTATATTGGCAGCCGTCAGTTAGCAGCATTATGTGAAACATCACAATCCACCTCTAATCGTACTACCAAGAAATATAGGTATCATCCATATCACATGGAATTACACCAAGAATTGCATAGACAGGATTTTGAAAGTCGTGTAAACTTTTGTCGTACAATAAATGCGGAGATTCAATTAAATCCAAATTTATTATGCAAGGTAATGTTTAGTGATGAAGCTACTTTTAGAAGTAACGGTGCCGTAAATAGACGCAACATGCATTATTATGCCACAGAAAACCCATTTTGGATTAGAGAGGTGCAACATCATAACCACTGGTCATTAAATGTTTGGTGTGGTATTCATCATAATCGAATTATTGGACCCCACTTTTTTAATGAACCACTAAATGGCCATAGTTACCTGAACTTTCTACAAGAAGAACTACCCCAACTGCTTCAAGGTCTCGATAGGGATGAGCTCGACAGTATGTGGTTCCAGCACGATGGTGCGCCTTCGCATTACCATCGTGAAGTTCGTGCGTTTTTGGACCAACGATATCCGCAAAAATGGATTGGACGTGGGGGTTTCATTGAGTGGCCACCAAGGTCTTGCGACATTACCCCATTAGATTTCTTCCTATGGGGTTATATTAAAAATAAGGTGTATGTTAATCCACCAACAACAGTGGAAGAAATGCTAAACAGGATTAGGGATACCTGTAGAACAATAACGCCACTAATTTTGTCCAGGGTCCGAGAAAACCTGCAAAAAAGACTAAATTTCTGCATTGCACAAGAGGGTCGTTTATTCGAACACTTATTAAAAAGAAATAATTAATCTCAGTATTTAATAGGTAATTTTTTTGTTTCAATTTAGTATAAAAGTAAATATGTATTTGTCTTGTCGTTATTGTTGTGTTAATTTTTTCACATTATGTTTAATTAAACTATTGCCGTTGTAATATAACGAATAATGTATTTCATCATATTTAACCACATTCTGTTGGTTTCTGTAGTTTCTTTTTATTATTTTACATGGCTACTATGATAATGAAGACTATTTCTGTAAAAAAGTATGGAAAATAAGAAAAACTGAAATGTCTCAAAAACTATTATAAATAGGTATAGGATATATTGAACAAAACTTTTAGGGTTTTTACTACTCTATTAAATAACATGAAAATATACAGGGTATACCATTTAAAAAAAAAAGATATTTATTCATTTAAACTTGTTCAAATTTGAGCCGATGTGTTCAACACCCTGTAGCTTTTATTGCAAAAATATTAGGTAAAAATTATATTAACTTGTCCTTGGCCTTGCTAAATTCCAAATTTGAATATATTTGTCACAAAATTGAAAACGTTATTTAGGATTGAATTGATGCTTGAAATTGTGACTTTTTTTCTTTAAACTTAATTATCTCAGACACTATAAAGTTTTGTTATAGTAAACCCTTAATAAAAAAGATTTAAAATTCTAAGCTAAATCGAAAATACGATTCGTATATAGGGTGTTCTATTTAAAAAAATACAACTTTGTGCTGTCCTACTTTTTTGGCTCACCTAAATATTTTTAAAATCTGCGTAAAAATAAACTGTATCAAACAATAAATATAGTTTCTTTGTAAATTTCACCGAAAAGGCACAAACTTACTTCATCCAATCGTTGACTCACCCTGTACATAGACAGATTTAAGTTGTATTGGCCTCTGAATTGTAAAATTTGTGTTTTTTTCTGTAAAATTTCTTTTTCCAACACACGATACGTATAGTTCAATGTAATAAATCTTTATACTTAATTAAATTCAGGAATTATTAGAATTAATTATAAAATGACATTTACGATTATTTTGTTAATACGATAATTTGAAAACATGTGGGCGCCACAGTAAATAGAAAGTTAAGCAAGAGTAAAGGATTACTTCATATAAATATTTATAATTTATACTGTTAATACTTAGTTTTGTCGTACGGTAACTCAAATTATTATTATTTAAAATGCTTTGTTGACTGCAAAAAAATACGACACCTTTATGTGAAGGTTTTCATGATTCTAGATTAACGTTTTCGAAAATTTCGATCTGTTAATCTCGATAATTGTGAATTTGGGGTGCACTCTATTACTACAAGAAGCAATATGAGCTAACTAAATACTACTCTGGCTTGACGAGATAATCAATTTTTGGGTTTTAAGTATATACGTATATAATAAGGCTAGACCGCTGGTTTAGTAGAGAGAGAGAAAATAGTGTCTACATATCTTACCGTCGATTTCCGCCGCTAAGTTAGTTGAAATAGAAGTTCCAAACATGGTAAAGTATAATGACGGGTGTCTGGGAAGAGCGCCGGTGGACCCCTTAACGAATCCACCATCGGTGATTAAGAACTAAACACCCAAACTTTTTAGTGGACAATTTAAGTATGTAAATCGTAGCAAGGGACCTCCGTTTGCAACAGTACTTCCCAGTGCGAGAGAGGACAGCGTAATTCACTCTAATCGGCAGAACAAAATTTACATAAGATCATATTTCTCTTTTCTCATCTAAGATCTTTAACCCCTCTTGTTGGTTTTCTATGTTACCGTTTGCTACGTATATTGAAAGGAGGCAGACTATTCTTATTGCTCCTTCTCTTTCGCACGAAAAGCCATGTTCCGCCTATAAGACTCGCGGTCTATCATTCTATATATATGGTTATAAGAGCCAATGATTTTATCATTTTTAGGTGACCAATAAATATATAAAACAATAAAAACCTTTTAACGCAATTGTTCCTAACTTCCTCTATTTTTTTGTACATAGTTAAGAAACAATGTGGTTATTCAGTCACCACAATAACTGTCCTCTTTTTAGTGTTAATACCCTGTAACATTTAATGAATAAAATGACAGGGATATATCAATTTAAAATTAAAAATTTTCAATTTATATTAAGGTTAACACATGCAAAAATTAAACATCTTCTACTGAATAACTAAAACTTTATTAGATACTTAAAAATCATACATTATTACCAAGTTAAAATCGATTTTTAACAATTTCAACATCCTTCACACCAACATTTAAGGCTAGCACTACAATGGCCGCTAGTACGACCTTCCTCCTTACAAACTCGACGACATGTTTCGTTATCCCATACCGCGCAAGGACCTCCGTATCTTCCTGATAAACAATCACCTACCACAATTTCAGTGGTAATAGCAAGAAGAAGCAAAATGGTAAAGATTAAATATCCCTTCATGATGCTGCTGGATGTTGTTTATCTTTTTGTGCTGGTAATTATCTGGTTGCCTAGCTACCTTGGTTGGATACCTCTAAAAGAGATGGGTAGTATTTAAAAAAACCATATAAAATAAATATTTTTCAAAAAATATATTGTGAAGTAGTCAGGTATAATTCGAAGGGCAATTTTAAATTTCGGAAAAAAAAACACAAAAAATTGTCAAAAATGTTTTCATTTTGTTGATTCGAAGACTGCTATATATATATATATATATATATATATATATATATATATATATATATATATATATATATATATATATATATATATACAGGGTGATTCAAAAATCGATCACGAAACTTAAGGGGGTGATTCTACTTGACAAAATAAGGGTAGAGCTTCATATAATTTTTTTTAAAATGTCATTCGTTTTCGAGTTACAAGCCGTCCAAGTTCAAGTTTTTATTTTTTGTTTTTTGAATTACTCGCTTACAGGAAAACCGATTTGACTAATATTTGAAAGATAGGCTAAGTCTTCTGCGCTTCATCATTTTAGTAACGATTCACATTGATTGTTTGCCGCTAGAGGGCACTTTACCTACATTGAAAATTGTTTTTTTGTCATAATTTTTTAGTGTTGACAGCTACAGTAGTGTTTGGCATAATTTCTGAAAGACTGATGCCAGGCCTTTAAAAAAGGTGCTCTTTATTTACATCGCTAAACCCAACGGTTTAGACGTAAATCACCCTTAAAAATCAAGTGGTAAATTTACTTTTCTCATTTCATTACCACCAGCTACCAGGTAAATAGCTATCAAAGTATACTAGAGCTGTCAGTTTAACATCAAATAAATTCGCTTTTTAAACTATTTAATTTATAATCTTAAAATAACTAATAATGGCTAATCACCAATATTCAAATATCGAATATTGTGATATCCATTTTTGTTATGGAAAAGCAAATGGTAATGCAGAGTTGGCAAGAAGATATTATATGGAGAGTTATCCGGAAAGAAATATCCCTCATGCTCAAACATTTTCCAGTGTGCACAGGAGGCTTGCGGAATGTGGTTCCTTTAAAAGTTATAATGGAAATAGGGGAAGACCTAGAACTGCTAGAAACGTGCAACAAGAAGAAAGAGTGCTTGAAATTATTGAAGATAATCCAGGTATTAGTACTAGAAAAATTGGGAATGAAGTGCGGCTCTGTCAGGCTAGTTCATGGAGGATACTAAGAGAAGAACAACTCTACCCGTTTCATTCAAAAAAGGTGCAGGCTCTTTATGACGATGATCGGCCGAGACGGTTGGAAATGTGCAATCAGATTCTAGCTAAGTATGAACACCATAATCGATTAATTGGCGTCATATTATTCACTGACGAAGCTGGTTTCACTCGTGATGGCATAACAAATCTACACAACATCCACACATATGCTTACGAGAACCCAAACAATGTGGTAGAAACGAAACATCAGCGTAGATTTTCACTAAATGTGTGGGCAGGGATAATAGGAGATTACCTTATTGATCCTCATTTCTTTGATGGCCCATTAACTGGTGACGTATACTTAGATTTTATCCAAAATCGTCTCCCATTGTATCTGGAAGATGTGCCATTGGAAGTAAGGGCCAACATGTGGATCCTCCAAGACGGAGCTCCGCCCCACTTTAGTATACGTGTCCGACAGTATTTGAATGCAACGTATCCTGAGCGATGGATAGGACGAAGTGGACCATTGGCATGGGCAGCGAGGTCACCAGACCTTAATCCTATGGATTTTTTCTTTTGGGGTCATTTGAAACAATTGGTGTACGATATTCCAGTAATCAACGTCGAGGATCTTCGCTTCAGGATAATCGAAAAGTGCCAAATTATTAAAGAAACACCAGAAATTTTTCATCGAGTTAGGCGACATTTTTTGAAGAGTGTTAGGAAATGTATGGAAGAAAATGGGGGACATTTTGAGAATCTTTTTTAGTTTGTTTAGTACTGTTTCATTAATTTTTATCAATTAAATGTATATCGCAATAATCCATAATATGAATATTTACTGATTAGCCATTATTAGTTATTTTAAGATTATAAATTAAATAGTTTAAAAAGCGAATTTATTTGATGTTAAACTGACAGCTCTAGTATACTTTGATAGCTATTTACCTGGTAGCTGGTGGTAATGAAATGAGAAAAGTAAATTTACCACTTAATTTTTAAGGGTGATTTACGTCTAAACCGTTGGGTTTAGCGATGTAAATAAAGAGCACCTTTTTTTAAAGGCCTGGCATCAGTCTTTCAGAAATTATACTAAAAACTACTGTAGCTGTCAACACTAAAAAATTATGACAAAAAAACAATTTTCAATGTTGGTAAAGTGCCCTCTAGCGGCAAACAATCAATGTGAATTGTTACTAAAATGATGAAGCGCAGAAGACTTAGCCTATCTTTCAAATATTAGTCAAATCGGTTTTCCTGTAAGCGAGTAATTCAAAAAACAAAAAATAAAAACTTGAACTTGGACGGCTTGTAACTCGAAAACGAATGACATTTTGAAAAAAAATTAAATGAAGCTCTACCCTTATTTTGTCAAGTAGAATCACCCCCTTAAGTTTCGTGATCGATTTTTGAATCACCCTGTATATATATATATATATATATATATATATATATATATATATATATATATATATATATATATATATATATATATATTAGAACTTGGAATTGTTTTTCTTATATGACGTTTAGTATTTCTGAACATATAATGTCAGACAAGAGCATGATCAGAATATGCTTTTCTTTCTTTGAATTTTAACAAAATAGAAGCCCGCGTTTTTTAGTTAATTTTAATGAAATATTATCCGCACAACTTAATAGTATTTCATAACATTTTCCATCAACTTAGATTCAAGATCCATGCAACATTAGTTAAAGTATTCTTCTACTTTTGTTCGATAGATTGCATAAGATAAATTAAATATTATTGAGGTAAATCTAGTTGGAATTTGGATTTTGGAATATGAGAAAAACATATTTTTTCATATTGCGACATTTCCTTAAATTTTAAAGCACTTTAAAGTTTTTCTGAGTAAAACTTAAGTTTAAAAACCCAAAAATATAGATACTGATACTTTTCGCAATAACATAAGGCACAAAACGAAATAAAAACATATGTATAGGCCTCTGTCTTCGTCTATCACATAAAATATTTTATTACTAATTCAGCACACACTATTTATAACTACAAAATGTAGATAATAATAATGATTCGTTTAAAAAAACTACATTTACAAAATAATGAAACATTAACCTTCAAAATAACAATTAACTGAGTTAAAAGCGATAAAAATACTAATAAATAAAAAAATACCTATTTAAAATAGGCATTACAAATGTTATTTGCACTTATTGGATTTATTGCTAAAATGTCCAAATTTTTAAATATCTATCTGTCAAAATACACATCCACTAAGAAATTTTTTTTTAAAACTCACACTCCAAAAGAGTGAAAAGGAGTAAATTGTTATTTGAAGAATTTATTGGAATCTTTAGATCAAATAGAGATTTGGTTTCAAAAAATAGCTCATTACAATTTCTTGATTTTTCGATATTCATATTTTCAAAATCGGAAAACCGGGTATGAGGTCGAGCTTATTACAAAGTAATTTTTTTCTATGAAAAATCACAATACGAACAGGATCTTTAGCTTCACATATTTTTCATACAATTATTTAAAAAGTAATTTCTGCATTTTTCGAAATTTGTTTTTGTATTACTGAAAAGCGTTAAAATACCAGATAACATTAAGACTATTTCACAACTTTTATTCAAACTTCATTAGTATGTAGAGACAATTTGCAAAAATTATCTAAAATTTATTTCACATGAATATCAAAAATATAAGCACAATAACAACAAAAAAATTAAATTAAAGAAGCATCATAGTGTGTCAATTCAAAAAATTTGATTTTTTCAATACATTTTTCAAAACTATAAACATTTAAGAATGTTATCAGAAAATTTTATGAAGATTCAAACAATCCTTCTATATGTTTGAGAATATTATTGACTGGGTCTCACAGCGCTCGATTGAATGAACGCGTGCTCCGCCACTTGTATGTGTGCATGGTCTTGATCGTTTCTGAACCGCCACAGCTGTAAAGCTTCCAGGCCAGAATCCACAGACGAGATGCTGATCATAAGAACACTTCGATCATACTCTAGATATAAACAACAATAGATTTGTCTGAAGGCTATTTATGGTCGGTGGGGGAGACGCTTTTTTGATGTTTCACAGACATAAACATATTTACATATCTTGTCTTTCAGTTTAATTGCTTGTCGTGACTTTTTTCGGTGTTTTTAAGTGTTAGAAATTACTATAAATGCGAAGTTTACAATTAATATTAACAAAAAGAGGATTTAAAAACTTATTTTTATCGGTAAATATTGTTAGATTGTTTACATATTGAAAATAACAATAATAAAAATTTAGGCAACCATATATTTATACTTTGTTTTCAGAATTGACGTACCCAGGGGTATGTTCGAAGGACGTACCGATGATACTCGTTTAAATAATGCAATTAGAAAAGGATAGCATAAAATCGGCATGTCTGTACCAAGAAATTAAATATCTACTGTTTATCAACACTTTTTGAAATATAAATAAAAATATTATTACGTTATTCAGCGTTCAAACAACCGGGCCCTAGTTCTGACGTTATGCTACTTCTACAGGGGTATGTTCGAAGTAAGAACATGAGTTTTACGAAGAGGCAGAAGGCATAGCTGACTTTTCATAAAATAGAATTTTTATAAAAAAATTGAACCGACTTCTAAAAGTGCGCTAAAAAGTGAAAAATAACCATAAATTTTTATATGAAATTGAACTTTTTGAAGTCGGCGCCAAACTAATATCTGACAAAATGCGATTTGCATAAACTGATTAAAATTACGTTATTTTCATTCATTATGATATCCATAAATTATTTGCACTAAGTACTAATCGACATTAGTGTACCTCGCAATAACTCCAAAGTGGCAAAAAAGTACCCATTTAACCAAAGTTGTAAATCACCCTAAAATGAATCACTAAAAATTCTTTGGTTCTTAGATTTCTCCAAATACCAGTAAAATTGTGTCAAACAAATATTTAGTCTGTCGTAGTAAATCCACTATCTTAAATTTCAAATTAATTTTAGATTGGTAATATAAGCCCCAAAACCTTCCAATATCTACGTTTAAAGAACCTGAGATGTAAATTTCTTAGCTTGATATATTTTATACCGCATATTGAGTCTGTATACGCCTCAAAAACCCCACAATATCAATTTTAGACAAAATCAGAATATATAAAATTTTCTGTCCCTCATATTGTATCTTATCAACCTAATAGACGCAAAAATTTACTTTATATTCGTAATACACGATCCCCAAAACCCTCTAATACTAAATCTGAAAAAATGCGAATAAGGTAAAATTTTCAACCCACCATATTGCATCCGCTATATTGAATTTCAAAAAAATTATTTTAAGTCTTAATCTAGTCTAAATCTAAACCCTTTAAAGCCTAGTGCCAATTTTGCATGAAATCCGGAAATTTAACATTTCTAGACTTATATTCGCTATTTACATTCTCAAAAACGATTCTGTCCCACTTTTGAAAAAAATCGAAAAATGTAAAATTTTTAGTCCGCTATCTTGGATTTGCCATATTGAATCCTGAAAAAATACTTTTAAATTCATAATTTACACCCTCAAGAATCCTTATATCAGTTTGGGAAAAAATCGAAAAATGTAAAATTTTTAGGACACCATATTGAATCTACCAGATTGAATTTTTCAAAAAAATATTTTAAATTCATAATTAACACTAACAAAAATACCCCAATACTGATTTTAGACAAAATCGGGAGATGTAAAATCTTTAATCCGCCATCTTGGATCCGCCATATAGAATTTTTTTTTTAAATAATTTCAGATTCGTTATGTGCTACCCCGAAAACTCCCCCCTACCAATTTTGAAGAAAATAAGATAAAATTGATTTTTTCGTCAGCCATATTAAATTTTTTAATAATAATTTCAAATTCGTTGTGTACGACCCCAAAAATTCGCCCAGACCAATTTTGGAGAAAATCAAACAAAATTAATTTTTTTGGCCGCCATATTATCAGCTTCATCTTGGATTTTACTGCACCAATTTCGTCCAAAAAAATATGGGACCACCGCAGCAACTTCCTGAACATAACGTAACAATTTTCATTCAAATCGGTGCAGCCGTTCCGGAGTAATCAGTGTACATACATAAAAAAAACATACATACCAAAGGAATTGAGAACCTCCTTCTTTTAGAAGTCGGTTAAAAAACTTGAAATGCGCATTTCTCGAGACAACATTTTTGCATGCGGCGTTAAGATTTAAAAAACCATCTGATCGATTCACTTCAAATTTTAACCATGTATTTTAGACATATATAGCTATGTCCTATAGTAAAATTAACAAAAATGATTCATATTTACTATTTTTAGCAGCATGAAATACACATAAAATGACCTCAGTGCTGGTATTTTTTTAAAAACATTGGCCGTTTGGTTATTTCTGCATGAAAATGCATAATTTTACTACCGGCGATAGCACACCAACATCATAATGAATTAACTCTCGTTTTTATATTAAAAGGATATTCAATGATATTTATTCTTCCAGTAAACGACATTATAGAATATTTTCTTAATTTTTGCTTTAAATTTGTTTAGAGCATCAACTTACTATATCAATCAAATCATCTTTTAAGACTTGAGAATCGTTGATGTTATTAAAATAACAATTTAATATCATCTACATACAAATGCCCTAGTGAGCTAACCAAACATTCATATATTTTGTTTATTGTTATTAACAATAATAATGGTACTACAGTGGCCTAAGAAACTCTGAAAGAAAGTACAACATCTTTGGATTTAAAATATTTTTCTCTACCGTCATTTTTATTTTTTACAAATAAGATTCCATTGCAAATTCTATTAAACGCCTTTTCACATTGGTACAGGTAAAATTAATCCGCCTATCATTAAGAAACGCTTTATGAAAATATTGAGAAAAATTCAGCATGTTTACAACTGTACTACGTTTAAAAAAAAACGTTTCATTCATCTACAATCATATGTTGAAATCTATTAAATATTCTGTTATAAATAACTAATTCTAACTACCTAACAGCAATAACATTATTAGATCAACATATTTAAAAAAAAGTTACATACATTAGAAATTAGTAATTTTTTTAGTGAGTTTTCTGAAGTGGACTCCATAGTAGGAGAGGGTTATTTTCAAAATAATTCTAGGTGGATTTATATTAGTAATACATTTCATAACTATATCATAATTGGATTGTTTACATCGCTTTTGATTTTTCTTTCATTTCTTCTAGCGTTAGTTAAAAGTGTTTTTATGTAGTCTGGAGGAATTTGCTATAAATTTTAAATTAGGGATGCCTTCAAAAAAGAAAGCCTCTTGGTGTGTGCTGAAAGCTTCATATAAATATTTAATTTCGATCATAAATTATTCCTGAACAAATGTTGAAATAAATAAATAAACATATATATATATATATATATATATATATATATATATATATATATATATATATATATATATATATATTTAGTTGATTATTTTCTTGGGAATATAGTTCATTTTTATATTGAAATTACATATATAAAGTAGTCATATTTATTGTATATATATATATTTTTATTTTTCAGGACGTTTCGATTCTTTCGAATCTTTTTCAACTGAGAGTTTGAAAAAGATTGAAAAGAATCGAAACGTCCTGAAAAATAAAAATATATATACAATAAGTATGACTACTTTATATATGTAGTTTCAATATAAAAATGAACCATATTCCCAAGAAAATAACCAACTAAAAATGTATTTAATGGTTCAAGAAAAATTAATTCCTCTATTATATATATATATATATATATATATATATATATATATATATATATATATATATATATATATATATATATATATATATATATATATATAATATTTTTTTGAAATAAGTTAGTTTTTAAAGAAGACTTTCAAAACAAGTAATAATATATTTCTAGTGTAAAATTGTACTCCAGTATAAAAAAATATAGTGATAGGTTATATAAAAAAATATTCTTTAAATTTAAATTTAAATTGTGAATAATATTTCAAAATCAAACTTACTTGAGGAAAGATCGGAAAACTCAGTTTGTTGCTGTGTACTAACATAAACGAGGTAAAAAACAAGAATTTATATGTTTTCCATTATGTTATCATGGGTTTTTTATGTGTCATCATATTTCCCTGCATTCAGTGGCGTGGCAAATGCCCACAAAGTCTATATAGTAAACTTATTCGATATGGAATAATTAAATAACTGGAATACTGTTTCTTAATTGTTAATTTTTGGGATGGAAATATTGATAAAAATTAGCTCAAAATAACACTTATTTGCTAATTCGTGTTAATTAACTTTTTAACAAGTGATAGGGTGACTCAAAGGTCTGTCAATTGTATTTATTTATTTATTTCAATGAAAAATTTATTTTACAATTTGACAATAGTTTACAATAAAACACCAAGATAATGTAAATAAAGGTAAAAAAATTGATAGAGGATTTACATGTCACAAAGATGAAAAAAGATAAAAATGTACATAAAAGCAGATGTATTAACCAAAGTTGAGTTAAGTTGCATACAGTACAGCAACTAGCCTATTTAAAAAAATTGGCAAACTCATCAAAGAATTTACGCCAAAGTCCTAGTAGAGGTGGAACTATACGTGAAAGAGAGGATTTTTTTAACATTTGATAAACAAGGACGTTTTGGCAAAAATATCTTTACTGTACAGGGTGAGTCAACGATTGAATGAAGTAGGTTTGTGCCTTTTCGGTGAAATTAACAAAGCAACTATATTTATTATTTGATACAGTTTATTTTTACGCAGATTTTAAAAATATTTAGGACTCTACAGGGTGAGCTAAAAACTAGGACAGCATAAAGTTGTATTTTTTTAAATAGAACACCATATATACGAATCGTATTTTCGATTTAGCTTATAATTTTAAATCTTTTTTATTAAGGGTTTACTATAACAAAACTTTATAGTTTCTGAGATAATTAAGTTTAAAGAAAAAAAGTCACATTTTCAAGCATCAATTCAATCCTAAATAACGTTTTCAATTTTGTGACAAATATATTCAAATTTGGAATTTAGCAAGGCCAAGGACAAGTTAACATAATTTTTACCTAATATTTGCAATAAAAGCTACAGGGTGTTGAACACATCGGCTCAAATTTGAACAAGTTTAAATGAATAAATATCTTTTTTTTTAAACGGTACACCCTGTATATTTTCATGTTATTTAATAGAGTAATAAAAACCCTAAAAGTTTTGTTCAATATATCCTATACCTATTTATAATGGTTTTTGAGATATTTCAGTTTTTATAATTTTCCATACTTTTTTACAGAAATAGTCTTCATTATCATAGTAGCCATGTAAAATAATAAAAAGAAACTACAGAAACAAACAGAATGTGGTTAAATATGATGAAATACATTATTCGTTATATTACAACGGCAATAGTTTAATTAAACATAATGTGAAAAAATTAACTCAACAATAACGACTAGGCAAATACATATTTACTTTTATACTAAATTGAAACAAAAAATTACTGAGATTAATTATTTCTTTTTAATAAGTGTTCGAATAAACGACCCTCTTGTGCAATGCACAAATTTAGTCTTTTTTGCAGATTTTCTCGGACCCTGGACAAAATTAGTGGCGTTATTGTTCTACAGGTATCCCTAATCCTGTTTCGCATATCTTCCACTGTTGTTGGTGGATTAACATACACCTTATTTTTAATATAACCCCATAGGAAGAAATCTAATGGGGTGATGTCGCAAGACCTTGGTGGCCACTCAATGAAACCCCCACGTCCAATCCATTTTTGCGGATATCGTTGGTCCAAAAACGCACGAACTTCACGATGGTAATGCGGAGGCGCACCATCGTGCTGGAACCACATACTGTCGAGCTCATCCCTATCGAGACCTTGAAGCAGTTGGGGTAGTTCTTCTTGTAGAAAGTTCAGGTAACTATGGCCATTTAGTGGTTCATTAAAAAAGTGGGGTCCAATAATTCGATTATGATGAATACCACACCAAACATTTAATGACCAGTGGTTTTGATGTTGCACCTCTCTAATCCAAAATGGGTTTTCTGTGGCATAATAATGCATGTTGCGTCTATTTACGGCACCGTTACTGCTAAAAGTAGCTTCATCACTAAACATTACCTTGCATAATAAATTTGGATTTAATTGAATCTCCGCATTTATTGTACGACAAAAGTTTACACGACTTTCAAAATCCTGTCCATGCAATTCTTGGTGTAATTCCATGTGATATGGATGATACCTATATTTCTTGGTAGTACGATTAGCGGTGGATTGTGATGATTCACATAATGCTGCTAACTGACGGCTACCAATATAAGGATTTTCCTGAACATTTAACAATACTTGTAGTTCTTTTTCTTCATTAGTTACTGGTTTGTTGACCATTTTACGTTTTGGATAATCAACAGTACCAGAAGAATCAAATATTTGCATTAAGTTTTGAAAAGTATGAGTATTAGGCTGGCGTCGATCAGGATACTTCATTTTGTAAATTCTTTGAGCAAGAAGGCAATTTTTTTGAGCCTCTCCTATTGTATAAATCATATCTATTAACTCATTCTTTGGAAAATTCATTTTACAATATAAGATGAATGCAAAAAAAACCAAACTACACTACATAAAAACCAAAAGAAGCGATTGCGGTTATAAATTTGACACACAGAAAAATGTTCTTTTACATTGTTTTTGCCATGGCTACTATGATAATGAAGACTATTTCTGTAAAAAAGTATGGAAAATAAGAAAAACTGAAATATCTCAAAAACTATTATAAATAGGTATAGGATATATTGAACAAAACTTTTAAGGTTTTTATTACTCTATTAAATAACATGAAAATATACAGGGTGTACCATTTAAAAAAAAGATATTTATTCATTTAAATTTGTTCAAATTTGAGCCGATGTGTTCAACACCCTGTAGCTTTTATTGCAAATATTAGGTAAAAATTATGTTAACTTGTTCTTGGCCTTGCTAAATTCCAAATTTGAATATATTTGTCACAAAAATGAAAACGTTATTTAGGATTGAATTGATGCTTGAAAATGTGACTTTTTTTCTTTAAACTTAATTATCTCAGAAACTATAAAGTTTTGTTATAGTAAACCCTTAATAAAAAAGATTTAAAATTATCAGCTAAATCGAAAATACGATTCGTATATAGGGTGTTCTATTTAAAAAAATACAACTTTATGCTGTCCTAGTTTTTTGGCTCACCCTGTAGAGTCCTAAATATTTTTAAAATCTGCGTAAAAATAAACTGTATCAAACAATAAATATAGTTTCTTTGTTAATTTCACCGAAAAGGCACAGACCTACTTCATCCAATCGTTGACTCACCCTGTACAGATTTACACTGCCGTTCAGTTACTTTTGCCCACTCTAGACCAAAGTTACAAAAACTTTAAAGTTTTGAACCTCAAGGTGGAGTTATCGTACAAAATCTCGCTGAATCTCATTTTAAAGGTTTTTAAAAGACCTTTGGAATGATATGTATTATTTTATATTTATTTTTTAACCATTTCACGACGTCATAAATTTTTTTTTTCAATTTCTTCTCCAGAACCTTGATGCGATTTCTTTTATAGAAAGTAATTAGACATAAAAGCTGCACTGATCATTTGAAAACTCTTTCCAGAAGCTACGACATCCAAGTTTAAGAATGTTTTTTTTAAACATTTATTTTATAAGATATATGGCGTTTTATATAAAACAAGAGTTTTTGAAAAGTGGCCATATCTGGGTAAGGAAAACAATATTATGTTGAGATACAAAACTTTAAGATTATATTAACTTTTATCTAGGGTTGGCAAAAGTAACTAGACGGCAATGTATGTGTTATCTGCAAAATAATTAGCTTCACCTTTAGAAAGTTGGCAGTATATATTCATGGGACTATACGTTACTCCAATGATTCATAGATGTCGTTTGACTGGCGATATTTTTCAGTCTGACATCGAGGTTGGTAAATGGCAGGTGCAATATCCTGTCGACATACCTTGAAATTTATGGTTCATATATCAGTTATTTCCTGCTAATGTTGCTCTCGGTCCGATACAGCTCCACTGACGAGATAATGAGGTAATCGAAACGCGTATGGAGAGAGGACCAGAGCGATATTTGCAGGAAATAAACTGTTTGTATATATATATTTCATATTCTCTGACTGAAAGGAAAACTACATATATAACAGACTATAAGATTCTTAAGCGATTAATCTCATTTTAAAGCAACCATTGTGACACTCACAATTGGACCGCTACTGCGGAAATCATACTATTTACCTCTATATGTTGTGTTTGTAATTATATCTTTAATTACTCTGATACAATTACTATTAAATATGCGATTCTATACATACAAAAGAATTGTGTTATTGGAATTACCGCTGGCATTTGTCAACAGATTTCCAGTAATCGTTCAAGTAACAAACAGTATTTAAAATTTGATTAATATAATTTTGTGGTCAATTACATCTATAAACATGTTTTCTTTCTATTAAAAACGACTTATTATATAGGGTTTATGCATAGGGATTCTTGAAAGGATGTTTCTACTTAGCAGAATTAGGTTCAAAAGTAGCCTCGATTTGGTATAGCGAGAGGTTACTTTCTGGATCAATTACTTCGGAGTGACGAGAAGAATAATAACTGACCTATGAGTCAATTTGAGTCAGTAAAAAATTATGGCATCTATATATATATATATATATATATATATATATATATATATATAACACTGAATGCGGCTTCGCCGATCTCTCGCCGGATGGCGTATATATGTTTATGCGGATTTCACGAATTGCTGAATGTGATTTCAGCACTACAACAGCATAATGTGGATATAACCACTGCTATTGCATCTCGCACGGAAAAATCCGTGAAAGCCGCATAAACATATATACGCCATCGGGCGGGAGGTCGGCGAAGCCGCGTTCACTGTTGCATATTTCCTTCCGATATGTCCTTTGAACAAACAGGTGCATGTCGGTACCCTGATGAGTCTAGTAAGAGATGAAACATGTACCTTTGCCATATCACTGTATCGGGGAGGGTAAGTTTTACTTTCTTCTCTGTATGGTGGTACAGATAGGCCATCATCTCGATGGTGGTGGAATAGAATTAAATGTGCTTTTGTAGCAATTTATTTAAACTATGCAACCTCTAACAAGGAAAGGATATGATGGAGGGAAGTTTGCATTTACTTTTCGTATTTTACTTCACTTACACACGAAGTTGCATATATTTGTATGTTTGCCGCATGTGATTTCAGCACTACATCAGCATAATGTGGATATAACCTATTGCATCTCACACGGAAGAATCCTTGAAAGCTAAAAGATAAGAGTAACTTAAATTTATGTATTCTAAAGAACGGTTCTTATAGGATAAGAGAAAATTTTTGAGTTCCAATACTGTGATACTTTTGGTTTCATAGTTGTGATTTGTCATTTCATTTTCTTACTTCTTTTGGTGAGAAATGATGGAACAACGGTGAAATGCAAGAATGTATGTTTGCTTGCACGTTACCGGGGAAGGCTGTTAGTTATGTTGGTGTGATGAAGCGTATTGTGTTACTTAACTTTTTTTTTACTGGTATTGTGTAATGATGATTATTGTGTCTCTTCTTTCCAGATCTATTTTTTAAAATGCTTTATTATGACTTGCTATTATTATGTAATTAATTGTATGGAATGTAGAGTATAATCTATATATCTATAAGGATTCCTAGCTGGTCACGGGACCCTCACAACGATGACGTATAATTTTTTTAAGCTCTCGAATTATTGTCATGCCTGTAATCTGATTATTAGTGAAGAAGAAAAATGGCGATCACACTCAAGAAATGCAACTTAATTATTATTATGTAATATGTAATTTACCTTTGATGTGGTAAAATTAATTTGGCACATTCATGTAGAATGTAAATATTTACATATTATTTAAATTACCTTGTTTTCAGGTTTAGGTTTATTTTAAAGCTTATTAGTAGAAATAAAGATAATTTGAGTGTGAACAGTAAATCTCCCACGCTGCTCTAAAAACTAAAATTTCGTTTGTTAGAATGGATGCGCAAAATGCTACTTTTCCTTAAGGGCGCCTACGAATTATACTAATATAATTTATGTTAATGTCATGATTTTTAACCATTTTTGAACTCATTTTCACATCATAAGGAATCTATTTTTCTATTAGAAAAACTATTTATTTATTGCATATATACCTATATTATACTGTTACACTTAATTCTAAATAACAGAATTATTTGGATATGAATTAAAATCAATTCATTATAATAGATAAAACTTATAAGATATATTATATTCCATTTCAAAATTAAAAAATAAATTTCACAGATTCAGCATCCTTCACACCAACATTTAAGGCTGGCACTACAATGACCGCTTGGACGCCCTTCTTCCTTACAAACACGACGACAAGTCTCATTATCCCATACTGCACAAGGACCTCCATATCTTCCTGATAAACAGTCGCCAAAAGCAATCTCAGTGCCGATGGCAAGAAGGAGAAAAATTGTAAAGATCAAGTATCCCTTCATGATGTCGTTGGTTGTTGTTTATGTTCTTGTTCTAGTGATTGTAACCTTTAAAAGAAAAAAATGATAAGTATAAAATAAATTCACAGTTGAGGACCTGGAAAGCAGAACCGATACACCGTTAGATCGAGCTAGGCCTAGGAGAATAGAGAATCTTTGGTCCCGGAAACTTGTCTGTAGGGCTTTAAGTTTTTTGAGAAAAAAATCAAAAATGATTTTTTTGATTCAATGAAAATTAATGCACCTTTTATGTTCAACTCGCGATAAGTCGGTCAATTTCGGCTCGATTATGATTTTCCAAAAACTATTTTATTCCTCTATGTCTAGTGATACCAATGACTTAAGGAAAATTGCTCTAGCGTTTTTAGTTACGCCAAAATTTAAATGAAAAACCTCATTGAGAAACTTTTAATTTTTTGAGATTTAACAAAGCAATATTAATTTAAACAGTTTGAGGAAGATTTAGCCAACACAGCAATTTTTTTAATCAAAAGTTGAAGGTGAGATGCCACTTTATAAAATAGCGCTCAAACCACTCGTCGCCAGCTCAGTTGCTGGGAATCAAACTCTTCCAGTGACAAAATTAAAAACTTAAAGGCTGTGCAAGGTCCTTTGAACGAGAAAGCAATGCCCTGTGAATCTCTGCCAAAATAATTCCTTAATGTTAATAAACAACGCCACTATTGGTTGTAGAGGCTTTTATTTCTTTTTATTGGCGCAAAAATTGCAACTATCGAAGCGGTATTCCATTTGTTTATAACGGAAAAATGAACGCTACTTTGTTAATCTATTTCAACAATTTAAAATCAATACTTTATTTCATTCTTTTTTGATATTACTAGCATAAGCCTCGAAATTTGATTTGCACACCCGCAGATCGTCGTAAGACCTCCCGATCGCTGAGAATAAACAATTAAATATAACCCCAAAAGTTTTTAATAAATTCACTGGGCAAAAAACTATTGAATATTTTTTCTTGAAATTTTGCATGCTTATTTTATGCCAGAAGAGGCTTTTTCTACTGCAGTATGAAGTAAATGCAATATATTTTTCTATTGTTTATTAACAATTGAAAAAGCAGCCATTTTAGCATGTTCTCTTGCAATAACTAATAAATAAATAATCCTATTTTGATGTCTTTTTTTTATTCTGTAGGTATTTTAAAGGCGCAGAACTTTTGTTTGATATTTTTTTTCTAAAAAAAAAAATAGTTTTTTCTACAACTAAAAAAATGTTATTTTACACCTTAATTGTTTAATAAAAATTATCCAAAAAAAAATTGACGCCTAAAAAACCTGGAATTACCACCATCATTCTGAACATCCTTATGTCGGCAACACTAACTCTCAAAATTACCTCATTTCGAGGCTAATTTAACTAGTTTACTCGAAAATCTCTTATTATAGGTTTGGATATTGATTTTTAGTTTTTTTTTTAAATACTTTTGAATTCGTTATTTACACCGTCGAAAACTCCTAGTATCAATTTTGAATAAAATCAAGACACCCGGTCGTTCTACATCAAAAATTACCCACCCAAAAATTTTTTAGCCACTTTTATCGTCACATAACCTCAAAAAAAGTCTTTTTTCGTGATATCTTCAGTTCTAATTATCGTATAAATTTCTTTTTCCTTCCATTTTGTAGGTTTCTTTATTGCCTACAACAAGATATTTTTTACAAACATTTTTGGCGCAAAATTCAAATTTTTATGGGTGTTCGAAAATTTTAAAATTCAATAATATAAAAACTAGGACAATGACAGGGCCGAAAAAAAAATATGTTGTTTTTTAGACGCCAAGCTATGTCCATGAATTGTTTAAGTTTTTTAAAAGTGGTGGAATATAGTTAAAATCGCAAAAAACGGCTTTTATTAACATTTTTTCCTATTTTTATCGACTTTTGAAGCATGACATTTTGTTATAAACCCTCAGTTGTTTTAAAACTATATATATATATATATATATATATATATATATATATATATATATATATATATATATATATATATATATATATATATATATATATATAGGGTGATTCAAAAATCGATCACGAAACTTAAGGGGGTGATTCTACTTGACAAAATAAGGGTAGAGCTTCATATAATTTTTTTTCAAAATGTCATTCGTTTTCGAGTTTCAAGCCGTCCAAGTTCAAGTTTTTATTTTTTGTTTTTTGAATTACTCGCTTACAGGAAAACCGATTTGACTAATATTTGAAAGATAGGCTAAGTCTTCTGCGCTTCATCATTTTAGTAACAATTCACATTGATTGTTTGCCGCTAGAGGGCACTTTACCTACATTGAAAATTGTTTTTTTGTCATAATTTTTTAGTGTTGACAGCTACAGTAGTTTTTGGCATAATTTCTGAAAGACTGATGCCAGGCCTTTAAAAAAGGTGCTCTTTATTTACATCGCTAAACCCAACGGTTTAGACGTAAATCACCCTTAAAAATTAAGTGGTAAATTTACTTTTCTCATTTCATTACCACCAGCTACCAGGTAAATAGAGCTGTCAGTTTAACATCAAATAAATTCGCTTTTTAAACTATTTAATTTATAATCTTAAAATAACTAATAATGGCTAATCACCAATATTCAAATATCGAATATTGTGATATCCATTTTTGTTATGGAAAAGCAAATGGTAATGCAGAGTTGGCAAAAAGATATTATATGGAGAGTTATCCGGAAAGAAATATCCCTCATGCTCAAACATTTTCCAGTGTGCACAGGAGGCTTGCGGAATGTGGTTCCTTTAAAAGTTATAATGGAAATAGGGGAAGACCTAGAACTGCTAGAAACGTGCAACAAGAAGAAAGAGTGCTTGAAATTATTGAAGATAATCCAGGTATTAGTACTAGAAAAATTGGGAATGAAGTGCGGCTCTGTCAGGCTAGTTCATGGAGGATACTAAGAGAAGAACAACTCTACCCGTTTCATTCAAAAAAGGTGCAGGCTCTTTATGACGATGATCGGCCGAGACGGTTGGAAATGTGCAATCAGATCCTAGCTAAGTATGAACACGATAATCGATTAATTGGCGTCATATTATTCACTGACGAAGCTGGTTTCACTCGTGATGGCATAACAAATCTACACAACATCCACACATATGCTTACGAGAACCCAAACAATGTGGTAGAAACGAAACATCAGCGTAGATTTTCACTAAATGTGTGGGCAGGGATAATAGGAGATTACCTTATTGGTCCTCATTTCTTTGATGGCCCATTAACTGATGACGTATACTTAGATTTTATCCAAAATCGTCTCCCATTGTATCTGGAAGATGTGCCATTGGAAGTAAGGGCCAACATGTGGATCCTCCAAGACGGAGCTCCGCCCCACTTTAGTATACGTGTCCGACAGTATTTGAATGCAACGTATCCTGAGCGATGGATAGGACGAAGTGGACCATTGGTATGGGCAGCGAGGTCACCAGACCTTAATCCTATGGATTTTTTCTTTTGGGGTCGTTTGAAACAATTGGTGTACGATATTCCAGTAATCAACGTCGAGGATCTTCGCTTCAGGGTAATCGAAAAGTGCCAAATTATTAAAGAAACACCAGGAATTTTTCATCGAGTTAGGCGACATTTTTTGAAGAGTGTTAGGAAATGTATGGAAGAAAATGGGGGACATTTTGAGAATCTTTTTTAGTTTGTTTAGTACTGTTTCATTAATTTTTATCAATTAAATGTATATCGCAATAATCCATAATATGAATATTTACTGATTAGCCATTATTAGTTATTTTAAGATTATAAATTAAATAGTTTAAAAAGCGAATTTATTTGATGTTAAACTGACAGCTCTAGTATACTTTGATAGCTATTTACCTGGTAGCTGGTGGTAATGAAATGAGAAAAGTAAATTTACCACTTAATTTTTAAGGGTGATTTACGTCTAAACCGTTGGGTTTAGCGATGTAAATAAAAAGCACCTTTTTTAAAGGCCTGGCATCAGTCTTTCAGAAATTATGCCAAAAACTACTGTAGCTGTCAACACTAAAAAATTATGACAAAAAAACAATTTTCAATGTAGGTAAAGTGCCCTCTAGCGGCAAACAATCAATGTGAATTGTTACTAAAATGATGAAGCGCAGAAGACTTAGCCTATTTTTCAAATATTAGTCAAATCGGTTTTCCTGTAAGCGAGTAATTCAAAAAACAAAAAATAAAAACTTGAACTTGGACGGCTTGTAACTCGAAAACGAATGACATTTTGAAAAAAAAATATATGAAGTTGTACCCTTATTTTGTCAAGTAGAATCACCCCCTTAAGTTTCGTGATCGATTTTTGAATCACCCTGTATATATGAAGTAAGTGCGAACAGTAAATGCAAACTTCGTTCTAACCATATCCTTTTCGTATTAGAGGTTGCACAGTTTGAACAAAATGCTAAGGAACACAATTTATCTTATTCCACCACCATCGAGATGATGGCCTACCTGTACCGCCATACCGAGAAGAAAGTCAAAACTTACCCTCCCCGCCACAGTGAAACGGCAGAGGTACATGTTTCGTCTCTACTAGACTCATCAGGGTACCGACATGCACCTGGCTGTGCAAAAGACAGATTGGAAGGAAGCATGCAAATACTGAACGCGGCTTCGCCGACCTCCCGCCAGATGGCGTATATATACGAAAGACGTTTTATTTTTTTTGAGGTTATATGACGATAAAAGTGGCTTAAAATTTTTTTGTGTCACTACTTTTTGATGTAGAACTCCTAATCGGCTAGACCCTTCATTCAAATCGGTACCGCAGTTCTGGAGTAACTGAAGTACATGCATAAAAAAATAGATAGTTGCCGAATTTAGAATCTCCTTATTTTAAAAATTGGTTAAAAATGAAATTGGTTGATAATAGTTCCATTCGCAGAACAATTAGAGACTAATCAGCACCAATCATACCGTCCAAAAAGACGTGGCTAAATGTCACGTGACTGGTTGTGAATTCTGATTGGCACTCACTAGTTTCTGATTTCTCTACGAAAAGACTTAATTCGGTTCACCTAAAATTAATGTAAAAATTACATAAATTTCAAAAAAATGCTAAGTAAATGAATAAATCTACAAACATGAAATTAACTGCAAATTAAATGAATTTATAATTTATTTTTTACTTTTTACTGCAATTTTTTGCAATCGGTGTATTTTTTTCTAAATAAATTATTTTTTTTATTTTACTTTACTTATTTATTTTCTTCAATGTTCTTTACTTACCCTACTTTTGCGCAAAATAACTTTTTTTTCTGGTATTATATACACTGGAAGACCTTATGTTGTATGTTGCAAGAACTAAAGTAAATAGAATAACAGGGTTTATTTATATGTGTTTCAAAATTGACTGACCTCGGTTTAATCTTCCATTTCGATTATTAAGTTCAGGTTTTTACAACATTTCTACATAAACCACAATAACAAATTTAATCAAAACGATTAGGCAGACAGTTTTATATTTTTCGAAATACACAGTACTACAAAAAATCGAATACTTTTTTATAAATAATTAGGGCCACAGTATCGTCCATCGATCTTTCTTGTTTCTGGAATATTTCGGTCCTTTTTGATCGTAAAGCACTATTTTTCCTTTAAAAATCTTTATAATGAAGTCAGCTTTCGATATACTCAGAAAGCCAAATAACCCACGGGCGATGCTGTAGCTTTATTTACTTAAAAAGTACCCCGTTTTTAAAGCTCCAAATAAAGAATTACTTAGAGAGATCATGAGGTTCTATTTTCCAAACTTCAGTTTCTGAAGTTTGTCCAAATTTCCTGCTCTACTAGTATTTTCTCCTCATATCTTTTCCGTAAGTGTCAAAAGGTTCTTCTAAATAAAAATATTTCCTGCAGTATGGACAATCACTCCGATGATATTTAGGTCTATTATAGTTTTGATCCGAGAAATGCACATGTAGCTCTGAATACAATAAATGAAGATTAAAATAACATATCAATATCAATTATTTGTCTCTTATTACCTCAAACCAAATGTGCTATTTGGCAACCCCAATATAATAAGTATCATAAGACTTACATTTGTATCAGTTAATAATTGGAAAAATTTTTCACTGAATGAGAGATGTCAGAATTTCTGAGTAATATTAAATTCAACTTGAGATTTGTAGAACATGTTAAGACATTGCTTGCAAAATCTCACTGCATTTTAAAGATTTTTTATGCTAAATGGAACTTGCCTTGATTTTTCCCTACGAAAAATTCTCTGTAAATCGTTGAATTTTTTCTATATTTCATTATACAAATTTTGTATGTTGATCTTGTTTATATATAATAAAAAGACGGATTTAACAGGTGCAAAATAATTGCTGTCGCCTTATTTTCAATTTTCAAAAATACGTTCGAATTAGTGCAACTTTACGGACATTGAACTGGGTTTCTACGGATGCTATTTTTACAATTGACCTTACATCATTTGTGTGTGGCGCATTTGGGCTAGGTAGACCTTCGTACCTCCGTACCAGGCTTCATGCAAAGAATACATAGCATAAAGTCTGTATAAGATTTACATATACGTTCAACATTCCTAGACACAAAACATCCATGTTTAAACGCTAATTTTCTTTTACAGCTGTCAAATTGTATCATAACGTCCAGTATGACTTTAAAACTATTTTTAACCGACTACTAAAAGAAGGAGGTCCTCAATTCGTCAAGCATGTATTTTTTTTTATGTATGTACACCGATTACTCTGGAACGGCGGCACCGATTTTAATGAAATATTTTACGTTATGTTCAGGAAGTTGCCGCGGTGATCCCATATTTTTTTTTGATGAAATTGGTGCCGTAAAATCCAAGATGGTACTGACAATATGGCGGTCAAAAAAATTAATGTTATCCGATTTTCTCTAAAAGTGGTATGAGGAAATTTTCAGGATCCTACAAAACAAATCTGAAATTATTTTTAAAAAATTCAATACGACGCATCCAATATGGCGAACAAAATATCTAGTTTTATCCGATTTTCTCCAAAATTCGTATGGGGAAGTTTTCGGTGTCGCACATAAAAAATCCAAAATATTTTTAAAATATTCAATATGGCGGATCCAATATGGCCGACAAAAAATCAGTTTTATCCGATTTTCTCCAAAATTGGTATGGGGAAGTTTTTGGGATTGCACATAACGAATCTGAATTTATTAAAAGAAAAAATTGAATATGACATATCTAATATGGCGGATAAAAAATTAATTTTGTCCGATTTTTTTCAAAATTGATATGGGGGAGTTTTTGAGATCGCACATTACGAATTTGAAATTATTTAAAAAAAATTAAATATGGCGTATCCAATATGACGGATTAAAGATTCTACATCTCTCGATTTTACCTAAAATCAGTATTGGGGTATTTTTGTTAAGGTTAATTATGAATTTAAAATATTTTTTGGGAAACTGAATCTGGCGAATTCAATATGGCGCCCTAAAAATTTTACATTATCTCAAAAACTGCTATAGGGGGTTCTTGAGAGTGTAAATTATGAATTTAAAAATATTTTTTTCATGATTCAGTATGACGAATCCAGTATAGCAGACTAAAAATTTTACATTTTTCAATTTTGTGCAAAGGTGGGACTAAATCGTTTTTGAGGATCTAAATAGCGAATAAAAAATTATTTTAAGAAATTCTAATATGTCAGATGCAATGTGACGGTCTGGAAATTTTAAATTTCCGAATTTCATACAAAATTGGTACTAGGAGACTTTGAAGGGTTTAGATTTAGATTAGATTAAGACCAAAATTAAAAATTATTTTTTTAAATTCAATATGGCGGATCCAATATGGTGGGTTGAAAATTTTACCTTATTCGCATTTTTCAGATTTGGTATTAGAAGGTTTTCGGGGTCGTTTATTACGAATATGAAGTTAATTTTTTACAACTGTTAGGTTGATAAGATACAATATGAGGGACTGAAAATTTTACATATATCCAATTTTGTCTAAAATTCATATTGCGGGGTTCTTGGGGCGTATACAAACTCAATATGCAATATAAAATATATCGGGCTAGGACATATATGTCTCAAGATCTTTACATATCGATATTGGAAGATCTTGGGGCCCATATACCTATATATTTATATATATATATATATATATATATATATATATATATATATATATATATATATATATATGACAACAAAATGTCAAGGAGGCAAACATTTGGAAAATGCCTTGAATTAAGGGCGAAACGTCAATAGTTTTATGTATTTATTAAATATAGAACCTAAACCCAAGAAAAGACAAAATAAAAGAAAAATTATATATATATATATATATATATATATATATAGGCGTGTTTAATAAATAATATTGACGAATGTGGTGACGGTTTTATTTTATGGGACTGCAAAGGGTCACAATCTAAATTTGAAACACCTGGTTTTTATTTTTATAATATTCTGCCAATTGGATGCTAATAATACAAAAACATGCAATTAAAGTCAGTCGAAAATAACGTAAACATGTTTATATATCATACACATTCTGTAGGTCAGTGTTTTTTAATGTATTTCTTCGAATCATATTTGCATTCTATTTTGGTATTGGTCACAGGATTAACTAAATAATAAAGATAAAAAATTCCAAAGTTTCCGAGAAATTGTCTGTTACTTAATCAAAGTTGGAGCGCCATTTTGACAAAGCTATGCTGAAATGTCATGTTTCCTTAGCATTTCCGGGATGTTTGTATTTTTCTATTCTAATGCCAAAGTTTCTTGTATTATCTGTTTATCTGTCGTTCTAAATGGTCGTTGAAGATCAACTAGCAAGCATAAAAAATGCCAAAAGAAATTTTGGCGAAATGTCTGCCAGTTTTTGCAATAAAACAAGCCAGAGTTTGACGTAGATCATTCCCTGTATACGGGGTGTTCAGTATGTATATATAAAACTCTCGAAATTATTCACAAGGCATTAAAGTAACCATTGTGTTTAATTTTTTTTTTCTTAAGGGGCCCTATAATGGAAATTTCCGTTTTTTCCATTGTTTTGTGTAAGATTCTAGCTTAAAACCATTTAATGTGATGTTTATGAGGCCAGGAATGATTGGCGACACCAGATTTTTTGTTTCTTGCAATTACTTGTCCAAAAATTCTCATTGTAAATTTTCAGCCAGTAATACTATTATTCAACCGCTAATCGAGGGTAGAATAAAACCTTCAAGAAATTTGGGGGATGCCGTTTTAAAAGACGCCAAATTATCTATATCATTCCGTTTATATTACGACAATAAAAGTTATTCAGGCGAAACAAGGAAAACAATTATAAAATAAGGAAGGTCCCCAAAGATTTCTTCAAGAAGTCAAGAGTGCACAAAATAACGTTTCAGTTAATTAATTTTTATGATGTTTGGTCGGGCTTCGGGCCCTGCCATATAAGAAACTGTTAATGCCTCTTTGCTGCATTGTCTTAAGCCATATCTTGAATGTAAATTAGCTTAAGACAGGATCGAACTAAGTTATTTAAAGTGAAGGTTTAATTAAGCAACTGAGATCGATGGCGGAGCTCCTATATTCTTCCTGCTATATTTAGGCTTCTTTCCAAAATACCCAGTAAAATTAGTAATCATGTTAATAGCATTACTACTAGTAGAAGCGTTGGTGATGTTAGTACTTGAGTTCGTAATGATCCTGCTAACATTGTAAAGTTGCTGGGCTGAAGATAATAGAATAAATTGTTTAAAAAAAGTTAAATTGACTTAAAATAATTTCATTTCAATTTTTCGAAGATTTCATATTAACTTGAATAATTTTTAACTCTTATAGCTCCATATTTGATTAGCCACTTCGACATTTTGGATCGCCATTTTGAATTCTCATAGAGAGTCAGTTGTTATTTGAAAGAGGAATATCTAACTAATAGCACTACAACGCCATAATGTGGATATATCCACTGCTATTGCATCTCACACGGAGGAATCCGTGAAAACCGCATATATATATATATATATATATATATATATATATATATATATATATATATACTATAATAGACCTAAATATCGTTAGAGTGGCCGACCATACTACATATAGTGACTTTATTAAATATATCTGTTATTTATTTCTGGAAAATTATTTAATAACCTTTTGCTGCCTACCTGAAAGATATGAGGAGAAAATTGAGCAGGAAATTTTGGCAAACTCCAGAAACTGAAGTTTAGAAAATAGAACCTCATGATATACCGTATTAAAAACTCTAAGTAATCCTTTATTTAGAGCTTTAAAAATGGGGTACTTTTTTTATAAATAAAGCCACAGAATCGCCTGTGAGTCATTTGGCTTTCTGAGTATAGTGTATCGAAAGCTTATAAAGATTTATAAAGAAAAAATAGTGTCCTACGATCAAAAAGATCCAAATTATCCCAGAAACACGAACGATCGACAAACGATGCTGAGGCCGTATTTGCGTATAAAAAAGTATCCAATTTTTTTGTAGTACTGTGTATTTTTGAAATTTATATAACTGTCTACCTAATTGTTTTCATGGTTTAAGTAGAAATGTTGGAAAAACCTGAATTTAATAATCGAAATTTAATCGCGGTCAGTTAATTTTGAAATACATATAAATACACCCTGTTATTTTGTTTACTTTAGTTCTTGCAACATACAACATAAGATCTTCCAGTGTACATACTATCTGAAAAAAAGTTATTTTGTGCAAAAATAGAGTAAGTAAAGAACATCGAAGAAAATAAATAAGTAAAGTAAAATAAAAAAAAATTATTTAGAAAAAAATACACCGATTGCAATAAATTGCAGTAAAAAGTAAAAAATAAATTATAAATTCATTTAATTTGCAGTTAATTTAATGTTCGTAGATTTATTCATTTACTTAGCATTTTTTTTAAATCTACGTAATTTTTACATTAATTTTAGGTGAACCGAATTAAGTTTGTTCGTAGAGAAATCACAAACTAGTGAGTGCCAACTAGAATTCACAAACAATCACGTGACATTTAGCCAAATCTTTTTGGACGGTATGATTGGTGCTCACTAGTTTCTCATTGTTTTGCAAATCGAACTATTATCAACCGATTTGATTTTTAACCGATTTTTAAAGGAATGAGATTTTAAATTCGGCCACTGTGTTAGGAAAAACTTGTGTGTGTGCGTATACAAATATACAGACATACATATATTCATCTATTCTATTATGTAAGTCCCACTACGCTTCGGACCAGGTTTTCAAAGTGCTCCGTTTTTTTTCTCTTCTTCAATTTTAGATATACAGTAATATTATATGTGTAGAAAAGTGTATATAAATATATATATATATATATATATATATATATATATATATATATATATATATATATATATACATATGTATATTTTGTAAGCATATATACATAATATGAAGCCGCGACGGGGAAAGCTAGTTAAAGATATGAAATATATGCTCCTAAGATTTTTCTGGAAAAATGCGATTGCTTTTTTTACGATAACTCCGTTATTTTTTACGCTATCGGGTTCAGTAAAAACCATTTTAAAGGTAATTTCAAGAGCTATTTAATCATTTACATCTCCATTTTTAAAAACCCATTATTTTTAAAAATTAACGGCTTAAAGGGCTCGAGTCACATGACCCTCGCAATAAAATTTACATTTCTAACGTTGATATCTCGGTTGTTTTTTATCCTATAGAAATAAAAAAAAATCAAAATTTTTATTGAGAAAAAACCTAAATTTTTATTATCAACCATTTTTCACATATATTTGGTAGTTTTAGAGTTATTGTAAAAAAAAAATGTTTAGAGAAATTCTGTTTTTTTTTTAAATCGTACTTTTTTTCAAAAATAAGCATTCTAAACCAATCAAAATTTTTTAGTTCATTATTTATACTAAAGTAAAGTAAGTTCTACAGGGATTACTATAAATTTAAATTTTTTGCGGAAATGGCCTATATTTTTTTTCTCACTTTTTCTTAAAAAATTCGAAAGTCTCATCTTATTTTCATCATAACTCGCTTAATTCTAATGCAATAGACTATATTCTGAACTTATTTGAAAGGTTTTTCCAAGTACTTTGAAAAGTGATCTATAGATATTTTCCGAAAAATGTATCGGTTTTCCGTTATTTAGCCTGGAACACTTGGGTTCGAGTATCCACCAAAAAAAAACCTTATAATTACCGCTTTGGTTTCAACTTTTAATATTCATAAAAAACCAATTATTATTAGCTTTAATTTTGGTAAGATCGATATTTTTAGAAAAACGCATAGTTTTGGAGTTATTTATAAAAAACAATTTCAAAACATGCATTTTTTTCATGAAAAATCAACATTTTTAAACATTAATAACTGAAAAAATATTGACTAATCAAAAAAACTTTATATAATATATTTTGCTTAGAATTTATCCCTTTGTCGATTTCTAGAGTTATTTTTGATAAAATAATTTCCACCTCCTAGAAGGGGTGGCATCCACCCCTAGGGTAAAAGCGCAAATCGGCACTATGTCACTTTTGTTATTTGAGGCACTCTCTAACTACTCACCAATTTTCACGCAAATCGATGAAGTTTTAAATTTTTTTGAGGGAAAGCCTTCAGTGACTGTACTATAGGCCTAGCTTGATCGAACGGTTTATCGGTTCTGCTTTCCAGGTCCTCAACTATGAATCATTTTATGCTTATCACTTTTTTCTTTTAAAGGTTACAATCACTAGAACAAGAAAATAAACAACAACCAACGACATCATGAAGGGATACTTGATCTTTACAATTTTTCTCCTTCTTGCCATCGGCACTGAGATTGCTTTTGGCGACTGTTTATCAGGAAGATATAGAGGTCCTTGTGCAGTATGGGATAACGAGACTTGTCGTCGTGTTTGTAAGGAAGAAGGACGTACAAGCGGTCATTGCAGCGCTAGCCTTAAATGTTGGTGTGAGGGATGCTGAATTTGTGAAATTTATTTTTTAATTTTGAAATGGAATATAATATATCTTATAAGTTTTATCTATTATAATGAATTGATTTTAATTCATATCCAAACAATTCTGTTATTTAGAATTAAGTGTAACTGTATAATATAGGTATATATGCAATAAATAAATAGTTTTTCTAATAGAAAAATAGATTCTTTATGATGTGAAAATGAGTTCAAAAATGGTTAAAAATCATGACATTAACATAAATTATATTAGTATAATTCGTAGGCGCCCTTAAGGAAAAGTAGCACTTTGCGCATCCATTCTAACAAACGAAATTTTAGTTTTTAGAGCAGCGTGAGAGATTTACTGTTTACACTCAAATTATCTTCATTTCTACTAATAAGCTTCCAAACAAACCTAAACCTGAAAACAAGGTAATTTAAATAATATGTAAATATTTACATTCTACATGAATGTGTCAAATTACTTTTACCACATCAAAGGTAAATTACATATTACATAATAATAATTAAGTTGCATTTATTGAGTGTGATCACCATTTTTCTTTTTCACTAATAACCAGATTACAGGCATGACAATAATTCGAGAGCTTAAAAACAATTATACGTCATCGTTGTGAGGGTCCTGTGACCAGCTAGGAATCCTTGTAGATATATCGATTATACTCTACATTCCATACAATTAATTACATAATAATAGCAAGTCATAATAAAGCATTTTAAAAAATAGATCTGGAAAGAAGAGACACAATAATCATCATTACACAATACCAGTAAAAAAAAAGTTAAGTAACACAATACGCTTCATCACACCAAAATAACTAACAGCCTTCCCCGGTAACGTGCAAGCAAACATACATTCTTGCATTTCACCGTTGTTCCATCATTTCTCACCAAAAGAGGTAAGAAAATGAAACGACAAATCACAACTATGGAACCAAAAGTATCACAGTATCGGAATTGTAAGATAGGTCTCTTATCCTAGAGAAACCTTTCTTTAGAATAAATAAATTTAAGTTACTCTTATCTTTTAGCTTTCAAGGATTCTTCCGTGTGAGATGCAATAGGTTATATCCATATTATGCTGATGTAGTGCTGAAATCACATACAGCAAACGTACAAATATATGCAACTTCGTGTGTAAATGAAGTAAAATGCGAACAGTAAATGCAAACTTCGCTCCATCATATCCTTTCCGTGTTAGAGGTTGCATAGTTTCAATGAATTGCTACAAAAGCACATTTAATTCTATTCCACCACCATCGAGATGATGGCCTATCTGTACCACCATACAGAGAAGAAAGTAAAACTTACCCTCCCCGATACAGTGATATGGCAAAGGTACATGTTTCGTCTCTTACTAAACTCATCAGGGTACCGACATGCACCAGTTTGTTCAAAGGACATATCGGAAGGAAATATGCAACAGTGAACGCGGCTTCGCCGACCTCCCGCCCGATGGCGTATATATATATATATATATATATATATATATATATATATATATATATATATATATATATATATATATATATATATATATATATATATTTATGCGGCTTTTACGGATTTTTCCGTGTGAGATGGTTATATCCACATTATGCTGTTGTAGTGCTGAAATCACATTCAGCAATTCATTACGTGTTGTTTTTAGAGTAATCGACTTACATACATAAAAAATCCATAGCCATTGAATTTAGAACTTTCTTCTTTTAGAAGTAGGTCAATAATCGAAATTTAATGTGGATGAAAGTCTCTTTATTTTCATCATCATTCAAGGCTCATCGCATTGTCTCCAAAATTCCATGTCCTGCACTTTATATGTACAGCTTCCTGCCACTCTCTCCAAGTCCTAGTCTTACACTTATGTGGCATACGACTATATAGGGGTCGCTGGTGGATGCTTTCCAGCGATCTTGGCAGAGAATAATAGGTCTACATCCTGACCTAGTGTATTGACCTATGCGAGCTCTTGATATCCTTCTGATATCAAACACTTCTCTCAAATTTTCCACTTTCCTGTTTTCTTGAATCACACCAGAATAAATTTTGTGGATTTGCGTTTTCCGCATAAATAAATATTAAATAAATCCATGAAGTACAATCCTGTTGAGATGGTAATTAGGCCATAAAAAATTTCGTATACACAAAAGTTTTATTATGTGTTCTCTGTTGCATATTAATGACTGTGGGCGGAGTTTCATCTTTGTTCAAGAAAAGATATTTTTCTTATGTAAATTAGGCTGGTAAAAATTAATTGGCCGTATGAATATAAACTACTTGATTTGAATACGCTTTTCGGTTTGAGTTTTGTGTATTATGTTCGAAAACTGTAATCTCGAAAATTCGAGCATGTAGAGCATAGTTTCCTAACTTTTTTTGACAGGCGTCCTTTGTAAGAAAAAATCAATCCAACGGCTCCCCCCTTTATAGTAGTTGTACAGGGTGAGTCAACGATTGGATAAAGTAAGTTTGTGCCTTTTCGGTAAAATTAACAAAGAAACTATATTTATTGTTTGATACAGTTTATTTTTACGCAGATTTTAAAAATATTTAGGACTCTACAGGGTGAGCCAAAAAACTAGGACAGCATAAAGTTGTATTTTTTTAAATAGAATACTCTATATACGAATCGTATTTTCGATTTAGCTTATAATATTAAATCTTTTTTATTAAAGGTTTACTATAACAAAACTTTATAGTTTCTGAGATAATTAAGTTTAAAGAAAAAAAGTCACATTTTTAAGCATGAATTCAATCCTAAATAACGTTTTCAATTTTGTGACAAATATATTCAAATTTGGAATTTAGCAAGGCCAAGGACAAGTTAATATAATTTTTACCTAATATTTGCAATAAAAGCTACAGGGTGTTGAACACATCGGCTCAAATTTGAACAAGTTTAAATGAATAAATATCTTTTTTTTAAATGGTATACCCTGTATATTTTCATGTTATTTAATAGAGTAATAAAAACCCTAAAAGTTTTGTTCAATATTTCCTATACCTATTTATCATAGTTTTTGAGATATTTCAGTTTTTCTTATTTTCCATACTTTTTTACAGAAATAGTCTTCATTATCATAGTAGCCATGTAAAATAATAAAAAGAAACTACAGAAACAAACAGAATGTGGTTAAATATGATGAAATACATTATTCGTTATATTACAACGGCAATAGTTTAATTAAACATAATGTGAAAAAATTAACACAACAATAACGGCAAGGCAAATACATATTTACTTTTATACTAAATTGAAACAAAAAAATTACCTATTAAATACTGAGATTAATTATTTCTTTTTAATAAGTGTTCGAATAAACGGCCCTCTTGTGCAATGCACAAATTTAGTCTTTTTTGCAGATTTTCTCGGACCCTGGACAAAATTAGTGGCGTTATTGTTCTACAGGTATCCCTAATCCTGTTTCGCATATCTTCCACTGTTGTTGGTGGATTAACATACACCTTATTTTTAATATAACCCCATAGGAAGAAATCTAATGGGGTGATGTCGCAAGACCTTGGTGGCCACTCAATGAAACCCCCACGTCCAATCCATTTTTGCGGATATCGTTGGTCCAAAAACGCACGAACTTCACGATGGTAATGCGGAGGCGCACCATCCTGCTAGAACCACATACTGTCGAGCTCATCCCTATCGAGACCTTGAAGCAGTTGGGGCAGTTCTTCTTGTAGAAAGTTCAGGTAACTATGGCCATTTAGTGGTTCATTAAAAAAGTGGGGTCCAATAATTCGATTTTGATGAATACCACACCAAACATTTAATGACCAGTGGTTTTGATGTTGCACCTCTCTAATCCAAAATGGGTTTTCTGTGGCATAATAATGCATGTTGCGTCTATTTACGGCACCGTTACTTCTAAAAGTAGCATCATCACTAAACATTACCTTGCATAATAAACTTGGATTTAATTGAATCTCCGCATTTATTGTACGACAAAAGTTTACACGACTTTCAAAATCCTGTCCATGCAATTCTTGGTGTAATTCCATGTGATATGGATGATACCTATATTTCTTGGTAGTACCATTAGCGGTGGATTGTGATGTTTCACATAATGCTGCTAACTGACGGCTACCAATATAAGGATTTTCCTGAACATTTAACAATACTTGTAGTTCTTTTTCTTCATTAGTTACTGGTTTGTTGACCACTTTACGTTTTGGATAATCAACAGTACCAGAAGAATCAAATCTTTGCATTAGGTTTTGAAAAGTATGGGTATTAGGCTGGCGTCGATCAGGATACTTCATTTTGTAAATTCTTTGAGCAAGAAGGCAATTTTTTTGAGCCTCTCCTATTGTATAAATCATATCTATTAACTCATTCTTTGGAAAATTCATTTTACAATATAAGATGAATGCAAAAAAAAACCAACTACACTACATAAAAACCAAAAGAAGCGATTGCGGTTATAAACTTGACACACAGAAAAATGTTCTTTTACATTGTTTTTGCCATGGCTACTATGATAATGAAGACTATTTCTGTAAAAAAGTATGGAAAATTATAAAAACTGAAATATCTCAAAAACTATGATAAATAGGTATAGGATATATTGAACAAAACTTTTAGGGTTTTTATTACTCTATTAAATAACATGAAAATATACAGGGTGTACCATTTAAAAAAAAGATATTTATTCATTTAAACTTGTTCAAATTTGAGCCGATGTGTTCAACACCCTGTAGCTTTTATTGCAAATATTAGGTAAAAATTATGTTAACTTGTCCTTGGCCTTGCTAAATTCCAAATTTGAATATATTTGTCACAAAATTGAAAACGTTATTTAGGATTGAATTGATGCTTGAAAATGTGACTTTTTTTCTTTAAACTTAATTATCTCAGAAACTATAAAGTTTTGTTATAGTAAACCATTAATAAAAAAGATTTAAAATTATAAGCTAAATCGAAAATACGATTCGTATATAGGGTGTTCTATTTAAAAAAATACAACTTTACGCTGTCCTAGTTTTTTGGCTCACCCTGTAGAGTCCTAAATATTTTTAAAATCTGCATAAAAATAAACTGTATCAAACAATAAATATAGTTTCTTTGTAAATTTCACCGAAAAGGCACAAACCTACTTCATCCAATCGTTGACTCACCCTGTATATGTCTGTAATCTCAAATTTGCTTAATATTTGCGAGACATATTGAACTTTCTAAGGATATTTTATTAAAAAATTTGAAAATATTAAAAATATCGAGGTAGCACCTAATTAAAGTTTCAACTGTTTATTTAAAAAATAAAACGTCTTAAAGAAACGGTTCGTTATCATATTATTATTTTTAATCACGAGTTCTTTTGAACATTCAAAAATAAAATAAAAATGTTTAATACTATTTTATTTTTTTAAATCCGCGCGTCAAATATGTCATTTAGCGGCTGACATTTCATTTGCGCATGTTTCACCGTTCGCTGGCCTTCCACCGGGAGAACGAGAATATGTGTGATGAACATTTCAAGAATACGCGTTCGCCACCTTTTCACCGTTCACTTCACATTCCCCAGTTCGAGGATAGGGCCCCAGGTGACTGAATCGTCTCAAAAAAAAAAAACCAAATTAATCCTTGTTCAAGTGCCCATGATCGGTATCGGAATGATTTTTTTTCATCAAAAAATAACAAAATGGCGGCTATTTGAAAAAAAAATCATTTTTGAGGGTGAAAAATTGGGTAAAAACCGGAAAATTTGTTACCGATCAAAGTGATTTCGGTACCGACCAAGGGCACTTGAACAAGGATTAATTTCGTATTTTCTTTTTTTTTCAGACGATTTAGTCACTTGGAATCACATCCGCCGTCATTTTTTGATGTTTTTTTTTTTTAATTGTTATGTGTAAAAAAAACCTATAAAAGAATCAAAAATAATTTTTTTTTTATACTTAAAGTACAAATAAATATACCGGGTGTCAACCAATCTATTAGACAAGTCATAATTTCTAGAGTATTATGTGTATCAAAATGAGAATTGGTACAGGTAAATGGTATATAAAGGGGAGAGTTTTCGCATATTTTCCACTTCCCGGCCACTTCCGGTTTCACCGGAAATGGCCCCGGTTTTGAATTTTTAAATGGAATACCCTGTATATTTTAACATTTTTGGATTTCTGAGACAATTCTAGATCAGAATGTAACATTTTAAAAACTTTTTACGTCTACTTCATTTTTTTAGAGCCACTTTTAAAATTGCATCTAGGTGGCCATGATCGGACGCAAACTAATCTAAGGGTCTTAGGTGATGTCAAAAAAGATACAATCACAAAGTTTTAGTTACTAGTATGAAAGACAGGAATAAGACAAGTTGACAAAATTATATTTTCATTTCTAACTATTAATTTTCAAATGGCGACCCCTGTTTGACAACTACTTTTCGAAAAAAGCATTCTATGACGAATCTAACGGTACTAATTTATTTGCGATTGGATTAGACATAAGAACAGAAATTAAATATTATTAAGCAAAATACTGGATAATTTATTCACTTATGACAAGTGCGCCATGGACAGCCATGATGCATAATAATTTGCAACTGTTTTTATCAAGTCTTCTTTGGAAAATAAAGCACTCACTTAAGTAGATAATGACAGTGACATACGCTCTAAGAACAGACGTAAAAGTTTCTTAATTTTCGTTAAGTTTAGTTTAAATTTTCGTTAAAATAATATATACTCAAAGTGAAAAAGTGGATATGTTATTACTATTTGGAGAGTGTCATAGAAATTCAAGGAATGCTGCCGAGTTGTATGCTCATAGATATCTGAATCGGCAGCATCCAGCCCATCAGTATTTTCCGTATGTCGAGACTCGTTTTAGGCAAATAGGAAATCAAGAGGCGGAACAGAGGTTTATCATAAATGAAGAGACTGAGATTAACGTACTTGCTATGGTTGAGTTTGATAAAACAGTTTCGTTAAGAAAAATTAGTCAAGAACGGCAGATAAGTTATGAATCAGCAAGAAAAATACTGAAAAAGCATGGATATCGGGCATTTAAATATCAGTTACATCAACATTTGTATACTGAGGATGGCGATAGACGGGTAGTGTTTTGTGATTGGCTGCTTCAAAATCATAGAGTTAACCCAAATTTTATCGATTTTATTCTATTTTCCGACGAATCCCGATTTACAAATACTGGTAGGTTCAATTAGCAAAATACTCGGTACTGGGCCCAACAAAATCAACATGAAATGAGAGAGGGTAATTTTCAAGAAAGATTTGGCGTCAATGTCTGGGCTGGTATCGTTGGAATAATTGGGCCAATATTGTTTCAAGGTCAGTTAACAGGGGTTAGATACTTAGGTTTTCTTCCAAATGAAATCGAAAATCATCTCAATGACATATCTTTGGCAGTTTTACGGCGAATTTACTTTCAAAAAGATGGAGCACCGCCTCACAATACTAGAGAAGTTCTTAATTATTTAATAGAGCATTTTAATAATCGAATTATTGCAACCAATGGTCCGGTACGGTGGCCAGCCCTCTCACCAAATCTTACTGTGCTCGATTTCTTTGTCTGGGGATATGTTAAAGAAAGGGTTTACTATGGAGCAGCCCCAGCTACTCTTGAAATATTAGAAGAAAGAATTTTACGGGCATTTAGAAGTATAAAATGCTACAAAACGTGTTGAGAGAAACAATTGAACGAGCTGAAATGTGTCGTGAAAAAGAAGGAATGCACTTTGAACATTTACTACACTAAACTTTTTAACAAATTCAGCTACAAATATTTTAAGTGCGTCGTCTAAGTTATTAGTTTATTTTGTTAGTTTTTTGTTAATTTTGTTAAATTTTTAATCCAATTCCTGTCTTTCATACTAGTCACTAAAACTTTTCGATTGTATTTTTTTGACATCACCTAAGGCTGTTAGATTAGTTTGCGTCCGATCATGGCCACCTAGATGCAATTTTAAAAGTGGCTCTAAAAATATGAACTAGAAGTAAAAAGTTTTTAAAATGTCACATTCTGATCTAGAATTGTCTCAGAAATCCAAAGATGTTAAAATATATAGGGTGTTCTATTTAAGAATTCAAAACCGGGGCCATTTCCGGTGAAACCGGAAGTGACCTGAAAGTGGAAAATATGCGAAAACTCTCCTCTTCACATAACATTTACCTGTACCAATTCTCATTTTGATACACATAATACTCTAGAAATTATGACTTGTCTAATAGATTCGTTGACACCCGGTATGTGCAAAGTTATAAAATGATATCTCTTTTCTTTTAAAAAAAAATAAATAAATAAAAATTTTTTATTTTTGAAAAATTGTAACCTAAAAGACCCCTTAAAAAACCATTCAAGGTAAGAGGTGTTGTGGTTAATAATGTCGATTTTAGTAAGAGATGGCAGACAAAGAAGATATGAGTTTTTGCATCGAATTGCGATTAGTGATAAAAATAGAAACGCCTATTAAATTAATTGCAATATAAAAAGGGTTCTCGACTTTTTAATGCATCCCTTACTTCTTTAGGAGAGCCCAATTGATGTAATTACAGTTTATAAATCTTAAAACCGTCCTTGAAGAAATATTCTTGAAATTATATAATGACTAGAAGTTTTAAAGATTGAACAAGTAAACACATTTATTTTCAGGCTGGAACATATGTAAGGAATCAATTTCCTTTAGAACATATACAAAATATATTATGCTTAAAAATAGCTCGCATGTTTGCAGGCTTTCTATTAACAGTTACCTCGGTTACTGTGGTTAAAAATAATGTAGGTTCTGTAAACTGAACTATTAAGTTTTATGAACTTTTTGGTTCATCACTTCGAGTTTAAAGCACCATATTCAACTGTAATATGCGTGTTGTTGTCTATGTACTGTAAAAATTGCGTGTCGCTTGTTTTTATAAACATCGTTTCTGATTTTTTATGTCATCAACGTTATGACTTCTTATATATTTTTATCAGATAACTGCATGTACCTGGAAACTAATTTACGTCTGAAAAAAATTTCATTGGATGAGCGATTTTGTCAGGAAAAAAATATTTTCAGTTATACCCATTTGTTGTATATATATATATATATATATATATATATATATATATATATATATATATATATATATATATATACAGTGTGCGACAAAACATATGCACAAACTTGTGGATATTAAAATATGCCTTCATTACAAGACAAAAACACATTGCTTTTTAAATTGTTTTATTTATTTACAAAATTAACAAACTAAATTTACTAAAACAAAACAAAAATTTCCAACATTTGTTATGAAAACCAACAAAAACCATATTTCATAATTAACAATACTTTCTTTATGCGACAAAACAATAGCACATTTTTAGGTTATTCCATTTAAATAAAAATTTAACCAATATTTAGTTGCGTAGCCCTTATTTTTAAAACCTCCTCGCATCTGCGTGGCATGGACTCTATAAGGTTAGATAAAATTTCATCGGAAATTCCATTCCATGCAATTTCCGCTTGTCGGAAAAGGTCATCCGCATTTTTGCAATTATCGCGATTTATTTTGCGATCTACAATATCCCATAGATTTTCTATGGGATTGAGATCAGGCGATTGCGCTGGCCATTTCAAAATGTCAATCTTGTTGTTTACGAACCACTCTTTCACACATTTAGCAGTGTGTTTTGGGTCGTTATCATGTTGATACCTCCCCTTAAGTGGCATTTCTTCCTCTGCGTGTGGCAACATAACATTATTTAGGATATCCTTATACATAAAACGATCCATTATACCATTAATTTTGTGAATTGGTCCGATTCCATGTCCGGAAAAGCATCCCCAGACCAAAACGTTTCCTCCTCCGTGCTTAACTGTGCCTTGCGTATAGCAAGGGTTAAGACGTCGCCCTTTAGGTCTGCGTACTAGCCGAAATCCATCCGGATTTTTCAAGTTGAAGTTCGATTCGTCAGAAAAGAGTACGGTCTTCCATTGGGTTGTATTCCAATTTAAGTGTTCCTTTGCAAATTGAATTCTAGCTAGTCTATTTTTTGGCGGAAATAAATGGTTTTTTGGCACTTCCGTATGATTTCAATCCACCTTCAACAGCTCGTCTTTGGATGGATCTTTCAGAAATATATAGTGGTAATCGATTTGCAATTGACCTTGCTGATATGAACGGATTTTTTTTTATTAATCTAATTATTGTCTGGTCGTCCCGTTTACTGGTTTTTCGTGGACGACCTCCTTTGTGGATAGTGGTCAACGAGCTTGAAGAACGAAAGCGGCTTATAATTCGCGAAATTACGCTATGATGAATTCCAAATTTCTTTGCAATTGATGTCACTGATTCACCACTATTATAATATTTAATTAGTTTTTCCTTTATTTGCTCTGAGTACTTATTATTAGCCATTTTTTTCATTAAAAACTTGTACCAAATGACCGATGACTTTGTAACATCAGGAACGACTATAAACACGTGGAAGTTTTCTGTAAAGATTCTTACAATGTTCAAAAGAGAGTTATTAGTTTCCTGTTATCTCGTGCATATGTTTTGTCATAAACAAAAGCGATGTTGTAAACAAAACTAATTTTTTTTTTGATACAAAAAAAAATTAGTTTTGTATGAGTTGAATTTAAATTTAAGTGCACTTGACTATGTTATTTAGCCATATATTAGCGAATAGAAGTTCCTACATTTGTATATATATATATATATATATATATATATATATATATATATATATATATATATATATATATATATATATTTATTTACTTAACGTTGGTACCTCCAAAATACTTATATACAGTACGTACTTCCCTCATATATACCGTAGTTACCTCCGTTTTCGGAGGTAACTACGAACCCTACATAATATTTTACTATTGGCCATTACAAGGTCGTCTATTTCGATCTGCGAAAAAATGCTTCGAGGTCACTTAGTGTAATATATAGCCTTAGATTCGACTAGTAAGTTCGATGGTTCACCACCGGCGCTAGTGTCGTTTGTACCCTGGAAACGTGCCACACGTAGTTTCCTCCGGCCATGAGACACTGATAAGATCATATATATACGACGTAATTCCCTCCGGGTTATACGGAATATATATTCAGCGTATCTACCTCTGATGTATAAGAGTTGGAATAATTTTGCTTATTAGGTATTTTTCTCGCTGAAATTCTGGTAAATTTAAGGTTATGAACAGGTGATTTCCGTGCTAGTTGAAAATTGGCTTAAATTTTTAAGGCAAATACTAAAAAAATCAATACGAGTGCTAGAAGGAAGTATTACTAAAAATGGCCCAGGAGAAAAGAACAGACAAATATTTTCTGCTATAATTACAAATTATCAATAATATATCCAAAAATTCTGTGTCATGCCTCAGATAATTACGTGAATACAAAAACTACTTTCATTTTTATTGTTTTATTAAGTAACGTTATATTGTCTAGCCTCCAATTTAAGGACCTGTTTCTAAAAAGTGGTGTGAGCGCTTAATATGTTTGGTATCACGAGACTTACAAAGCAGGTGTCCTAACTCGACGCCTCCGATTTCAATAATTTTTTTTTAAAATTTTAAAAACCACATTTAAAAAGATATTCAGGAAAATATGCGAGAAAGACCACTACCCTCCTGGAACTAAAATTTTAAAATATTTAGTGAATATAACGCCTTGCAGTTTACAGAAAAAATATTTGGAAAATCCCAAGTCTTATAAATATTTACAAATTTATATTGACACTTATTTTTGAATATCGGTTTTCATATGGGATATCATTTAAAAAAGCTTGTTATGAAGAATACAAATTTTATTTTCCATAATTTTACACAATAAAAAGATATTCTAAAAAATATGCGGAAATAGATCAATCTCCAATTATTTCCGAATCTACTAGACCTAATTTTTTAAATATGGAATATAACGCCTTATTTGTAGTTTGCAAAAAAAATTTTACGAAAATCCTAGGTCTTATAGATTTTTAAAAATTATTTTTACATATTAATTTTTTTTTTAAATTTGGTATATCATATGGGAAATCATTTAAAAGGGTTTGTTGTGTAGAATAATGTTTTCTTATAATTTTAAATAATATATTTAAAAAGAAATTCTGAAAAATATGCGAGAATAGACCATCTTCCCCCTAATTTCCTAAACTACTCCATTAAAAATCATAAGAAAAAACAGGAAATATAGACTTACTTATAGTTTACAGGAACATTATAACGAAAATCCTAGGGCTAATAAATTTTTCGAATTTAATTTAGCAAACTTAAACTCTTTTTTTTTTTATATGTCATGTCGAGTATAATTAAGGAGGGTTTGTTTTGAAGGTTACAATAATACTTTTATCGTAATCTAAACTTTAAACTCTGTGCTTTTTGATCAATATTATAAATATTTTAATAAATTTTATTGAAACAGCAAAAATAAATGAAATATCCAAATTTATTCTATTCCCAATTAGCATAAATATGATTACTGTAAAATCAATATTCCGGTACAGAATCCACAGGTAAATTTAACTACGAAAATGTTTAAATATGACATGTACTACCCTCCAGTGAATCACAGTAATATTGGAGGTAACTGCATCGTCATTTTATTCCAGTATATACAACTTGGAGGAAACAACGAACTGTTCTTATTCTGAAATTATATATGATTTTTTTTTCAGAAATATTTACCCCTCTCTTGAAAAACCTATACAATAAGTTCCCCTTCACATATATATGCAGTTATTTTGGGCATAATTTAAGACAATCACCCGGAGGTTAGTCCGCCTTGGTTTTTATCCGGAGGGAACGACGATCCATTTATACATATATATATATATATATATATATATATATATATATATATATAGTCTAGTTCAAAAAAAATACAAAGAAAACCAAATGTAATGTACGGAGCTTCTTTTCACTGTATATTCGAAACAGGTATTATTCTTGGCACGATTTTTTACGTATGTAACTCATTGGATGTATAAACAATAATTAAATCTCACAAATAACACGATTATATAAACTAATATTGAAAAAAAAAACGATAAACAAAAAAGAAGTTTAAAACCAATCTTTCATCGAAACAAGGCTAAACAACCGTGTTCCCATTCAAAATCTCGAAAGAGTTTACTTTCTTCGCGTATTTTGTAAACCGACCAACTTCCTATGATTTTAAATTTTCTATTTTTACCACTTTAATTGCTTCTAATTTCCTTGATATATGGGCAGTGGGCCAAAAACCTTTTCGAAGAACATAAAATAGTATTTGTTTTTAGGCTTTTGCACTGAAAGGTAAAATAAATATCTTTATTTAGGTTTTCTCAATTATCCCCTTATCACACATGTGTGTTTTTGGTTTTATAGATATACAGGGATATAAAAAATTATGTAAGGCAACAGCGAAAGTAAAAAAAAAATGTTAATACAAACGTGATTCCAAAAATTCGTGTATAATACTTCTTTCTAAGTTAAAATATAAATGTGTTCGCAAAAACATGAAGCGAATTAGACACACCCTCAAAATAGGATAACCTTGTCTTATTGATATATTAAGTTATTTTTTGAAATCAGGAAGATAACAATTCAATATGTCGAAATTTAAAAACAACTATTATGGTAATATTCACTATATAATGCTCGGTTTTATTTATTATTTGGTTCTTGATCGGTTCCATACCGATTTTTTCCCACTGTAAGCTGGTTTAAACTTATTTGTCATAAATTGATCTGTTGTATTTGTTAATTTTACCCATGGGGCATATGTTAAGTATCATAATGAACAGTTCAAATAAATCTAATCTAGTGCTGCTTGTTTGTGTTTTAACTGAGACTATGAAAAGAAAGCGGAGAGGAGCAAACTTAATGGATATTTTAATTTTTTCACGTAAGATAAATGAATTTTAAATATATACTAATCAAGCAATATAGATTTTTAAGTTGCGGAGCTAACTTAAAATGTTATATCTCTCTGTAAGTGTGATAGAGTTAACTGTTTAGTTTCTCCCGCTTATATTTTTGGTAATTAGGGACCAATTTAAAAAATCCAACTCTATAGTGTGTTCGATAAGTGTATGCATGCCTATAAGTAACTCTCAACAGAATACAGAAGGCCTCAAAATAACTTTAAGGTGCCCCATGACGAAGATATGGAGCCCAAAAAGGATCCCCAATGATTTTTCTTTTAGGTTGTATATTTTCATGAAATTTTGCTTTGCTGTATAACCGTTAAAATCTTACGAACTGAAAAGAGCATTACTCGTTCATTAGCACTATGGCGGTGATTTTTCTGCACCTTTGTTAATCATGCTTTGACTCTTTCCTTCCCCATTTCACAACTCCAAAAGTTTAGCTGAGGGTAGAGCACGCTTATATATTGAGTATCAAATAGATTTTAACCCTCTACGTTAGTTCAGGTTAGTTCCCGTTAATTGAGGTTAGCAGATGAGTATTTGTTCTAGATGACTCACCTGTAGTCGTTCCAATGAAGTAGGTTGGGAAGGGAGTCTTTCGTTTTAAATAAATTTAATCTGACACTAAGCTTGTGAGTGGTTTCAAAAAAAAATCATCGATCTACAGAAGACAATTTAACCTGAATACCCTTTCTTGATTTTTTCCAATATAAAAGCCATACCTGATGGAGTTTAAACGGCATGACAGTGATTTTTACTGTTTGTTTCCATGAGTGAACATTGTGATTACAAACACACCCAGTAAACTTATAATTTTAAAGCAGAGTCAAGACATCACCATATATCAAATCCAATTCCTTCTTACAATTCCCAATTCCTACATACAAAATTCAAAGCACTGCAGGAGTTATTGTAACATTCAAATATATAAATTGAACCAATACATATTATTATGTTCGGTTCAAAGTTACTATAATCAGTAAAGGTAAACTCTTAAACGCCTTGAAGCAGATAAGAAATAGGAGATCCTCCGGAGAAGAAGCATTACGCAGGTCTACAAGATTCTGTTGTTGGACAGCTGGGGGCCATTTCCGAAATAATTTGCTCCGGAGTATCCAAATTCAAGACTCAACATATCAGGATTTTGGGATATTTAAGGTTATGTACTCGAAAAATGGGGTTTTTGGCTACTTTTGAAGTGATATATAGAATTCACAAAATTTTTTTGGTTTTCTTTTCTAGTTGCATCATTAAGCACTAATCTTACCCTTCAAAATAAGCCATTAAATGATCGGGGATGATTTTTTTTTCCAAAGTTACGACCATTTTAAGCATACATTTGAGTCATACGTTTTTCTGCAGTATTCATTTTTCTCGAAAATTTGTATTTGGGGGTTTTTGGTGTCGCTGAGTATAAATATGAAACCAGAAAATTAAAATTTTCATTTTCAAGATGACGGATTTGCAAGAGGTGACCACTCAATAGCTTATTTTGAAGAGTCGTAGTAATATTAAAAGATTTAACTAGAAAAAAATATCAAAAAAAAAAATGTTCATTCTGCACATATCTTCAAAAGTAGCCAAAAAACCAACTATGACTTCGGAATCGGATTCTATGAAACAAATTATTTCGGAAATAATCCTCGGTTGCCCAACAACATTTTTTGTAGACATGTGTTATTAATACTGCTAAATAAGTGTCTAATCGAAGATTGACTCTCAAATTCCTGGTAAACTGCAGGAGTGGTTTTATTCTTTAAGACAGAAGATAACATAGAAAACTATACACCCGTTAGTGTGCTGTTTCATAAATACAAATCGTTGACGAAAATTCTAATAAATCGACTGCATCTCTATTAATGAATAGAGGAGGTAGAATTCCGAAGAAATTTCAGCACCATCGATCACTTGCAAATGCTGCGTTCCCTTATTGAAAACAATACCGAATATAACATCCCAAGATATCTAGCTTTTGTTGACTGCCAAAAGGCCTTTGACTCAGTCGAAACCTGGTCTATTTCAAAAAGTTTAGGAATTGTTCGAATTGACTCTAGGTATATAAATCTGCTAAAGTATATATACCACAATTCATCTCTACAAGTAAAGATTGACAAAAATATCACAAAAGATAGGATACATGTTGAATAAGTGGTTCTGATAGGTAGCAGTACAAAAAAACGCATCGGATTAAAAATGAACATGAATTAAATAAAGATTACTAGCACAGTAGAAAATACATCATTGGCAACACCAGTTTGAAGGTAGCAGATATATATATATATATATATATATATATATATATATATATATATATATATATATATATATATATATATATATATATATATATATATATATATATCAACTTGGGCAGCATTCGAAAACCTCTAAAAACTGCGCAAAGAGCAATGCTAGAGCATAGTCTGAGGGATAGAATGGGTGATGAGGAAATTAGCAAAGAACAAGAGTCCTAGATATAACGTCAAAGATATAGCCCAAATGAAAATGAAGTGGATAGGTGACGTGGCTAGATAAGCTCTCAACAAATGAACTCTTAAAATTTTGCAATTGAGCTAAAAATTACAAAAAGGAATGTTGGCACATCGCAGAAAAGGTGGCTGGATGTTGGTAAAGAGACAGCTAGGAAAAAATAATATCAACTCGCCCAAAAGAGACAGGGAGAAATTTTGGAAGAAGTCTATATGCGGCAGGTCTAGGCTGGAAAGAAGAGAAAATATAATCATTTAAAAAAAAAATAAGCTAGAAAAGGCATCTATAAAGTTATGATGATGGGAGCTTTGGAAATGGTTCATTACTTTAATATAAAGATGCGTGATATCCCTTGTAATGTGCATAAATCGATAAGCTCCATCTAATACTGGCTCGATGAATTCAACCTTCGCCAGAAATAATGCCGTACAGAAGTTAGTTTAGTAAGATGGTTTTTCAAGGTTAAAATTATGTATAGCCGTATCTTTTTATACACCTACTGTTGGCTCTATTTGGTTATGTGACGCAAGTAACAAATTAAATTACAGTGTATAAATTATTTCGCTTTGTTTATTATTACTGCTCAGAATACTTAATTTTTTAAGTACAGTCTTATCTGTGGAAGTCTATATATGGTGTTTTAGCTACGGGGCACCGGATTATTTTCGTTCGTCTTTTTCGATGATTTCTAGGTTACGGATGACGCCATTAATATATAAGTGATTTCCGATTTGAAAAATTGCTTTGAGATATCAAAAATAAATTAACAACTATTAAATTCTATTTATACTTGATAACGATTAGAGATACAACCTAATCGAAACGTCGTAAAAATAAAGACAATGCAAGTCCGACAACGACATTATAGTTAATCTTCAACATTGTCTACAACTTTTAAACAAACCCTGGATATTTCTGTCAGATAATCCCATATATTTGTATAGAGCAATGCTGTACGCAGTTGGAGTCACTGATAAAAATGTATATATATATATATATATATATATATATATATATATATATATATATATTGCGTTGATATTTTCGCTCGCAAATTGCCCGTAAAAAAAATATAATTATTTAAATTATTTATCTTTTTTTATAATTAAATTGTTTATTTATTATTGGAGAAATAAATTATTATGGACAGCAGACTGGCACAATAACTAAAGGGTGTTTTTTATAGAGGTATACAACTTTTAAATGGAATAAAACAAAGATGAATTTTTTAAATTGACATGAAATTTACTTTATTCGAAAGATAACCTTCTGGCATTATAATTTAAATATGACTTCTGGCATAGGACCTCCACGGCTGGCTCGGACGTAGTCTAATCTTGAGGTACAGTTTTCGATGACTTTTTTCAACATTTGTGGCCGTATATCGGCAATAACGCGGCGAATGTTGTCCTCCAAGTGATCAATCGTTTCGGGCTTATCGGCGTAGACTAGCGACTTCACATATCCCCACAGAAAATAGTCTAGCGGCGTTAAATCGCACGATCTTGGAGGATAATTCACGGGTCCGAAACGTGAAACTATGCGGTTACCAAACGTTTCCTTCAATAAATCAATTGTGGCACGAGCTGTGTGACATGTTGCGCCGTCTTGTTGAAACCACAACTCCTGCACATCATGGTTGTTCAATCGATGAACGAAAAAGTCAGTAATCATGGCTCTATAGCGGTCACCATTGACTGTAACGTTCTGACCAGCATCGTTTTTAAAGAAGTACGGACCAATGATTCCATCAGCCCATAAAGCACACCAAACAGTCAGTTTTTCTGGATGTAATGGTGTCTCAACATAGACTTGAGGATTATCATCACTCCAAATACGGCAGTTTTGTTTATTGACGTATCCATTCAAACAAAAGTGAGCTTCATCGCTAAACAAAATTCGCTTATGAAAATCGGTATCAACGGCAATCTTGTTTTGGGCCCATTCACCGAATCTACGCCTTTCTAGGTGATCGTGTGGCTTCAATTCTTGCACGAGTTGGATTTTGTAAGCACGCAAACCAAGATCTTTCCGCAAAATCTTCCATGAAGTGAATGGACACATATCCAATTCCTGTGCACGATGGCGGATAGACTGATTCGGGTCTTCTTCTATGCTACGCTCTACAGCAGCAATGACTTGTTCTGTACGCACTGTACGACGTCTCTGTGGATGCGTATTATCATTTAGAGTAAACGTGGTGCGAAAATGTTCCATAGTTAATCGAATTAATTGCTCTGATGGACGATTATGTTGACCGTAAAATGGACGTAGTGCGCGATACGTATTTCGAACAGAACCATGATTTTCAAAATAAATTTGCACAATTTGGAAGCGTTGTTCAGGCGTCAGTCTATTCATGTTGAAATGCCAAACCAAACTAAATATAAATCACTTGACAGCTGACAAAATGGCCGCCAGTTAAAAAAATGTTGCCAACTTAAAGTTCTATACCTCTATAAAAAACACCCCTTATAATCAATTTGTACCAAATTTTTATTTTTTTTTTCAATAAATATTACTCAATTATACATGTGCTGTTTTTCTGAATGTACTCCGTTTTTAAATAATTTGACATTTGAAATATTGATGTCAAATTTCTCTCTCTCAGGTGAGTTCAGATGAAAATATAAAAATTGTCAGAAAAAAAAAACCAATGATTCAAAAACACAAATACAAACTTTATTCAGAAAAATACAAAAATGTCAGTGGATGCAGTTTTTCTATGTAAAATTTTATAAAACCCTTATCTTAACCTAATTAAATTATAAAAATTATTCAATGTGCACTGTATTATTTTCTATGGGATTTTAAATTGTTAAAATCTGGCATAAATATCTAAACGGTTACATATGCGTGGTATCTTAAAATATGTGATTTTATTTAAACAATCTAAAAATATTTTAGTGAGTGCCGTTATTATTATTGAAAGTGATCTTGATGCAGTTCAAATTAAACCATTTATTTTTAATATGAACTACAACTATTTGTTATGAGTTTAGTATTAATTTATTTTATCAAACTATTTTATTATTAACTATGATTTTTCACAATAAGGTTAGTATAAATTTATTTATTAAAATATTATTAGGCAAGTCAAAAATTTTTAATATCCTACACAATCGATAAAAATACCTTTTTTAAATCTCCAGAAAAATTTTTTAATATCCACTTTTATATTTCCTCGTTCCTTTCGTTCAATAAAACAAAAATTTATAACTCCTTTCTCCTTTCCCAATTATTTAAATAATTTCCACACCTGCTTACTTATTGACTTATTTTGTTTATTTATTGATTTATTAAACTTCTTTTCACTTTTTCTAAAACGAACTTTCAATTTCCAGAAATTTTTTTATTTCCAAAGTTCTATGATTCTTCATTTTACTTTTTTGAAAAATTTTAATAACTGAGACCAGCAATGTTTTTCTTCAATACAGATTATTCTGCACTGTCTTCTTTTCAATTTATTTATAAATAACAATTGAAAACTTTTTAGGTTATGGTCCCGTTAATAAAAAAAAAACTAGCGAATTTTTCACTATGTCCGATCAATAGTCACTACTACTTTTACTTTCAAATTATCAACTGAATATTGAGGTTATGTTAAATTTTTTAAGAACCAGACTGATGATGTTAACCGTACAAATGATGGACCTGTACTCTTTAAAAAAAAATGAATTTTAGCTTTTTATAGTAAGTGATCACGTGGTATAAATTATGATTTATATAAATTTTGAACTTTTCCTGATATTCTGATATACTTAAACTTTACTTTTGGTTATTATTTATCACATAAAATTGATAAATAAAACTGGATTACATCAAAGAAAATTTTACCTATTTAGTTTTTAATTATAACTTCCTGAAATTGATAATTTTAATTTTATTACTATTCTAATCCTATTTAACAAAATTTTATCTATAATTAGGTACTATTTTATCCTAGTTTCTTATTAAAATAAACTTATAATCTATATTTTCTAATACTATAATTGCACTTTTTCAATGTTTTTTACAAAATTTTAACAAATACTGTTTTTGTAGTGCGTTAAACTAATATGTTATTAATAACTATTGATAAATAGTGTCTATATTTCACTAAATAGTTATTATTTTATGCTTATTTTCACTAATTTCATATTTACCTGCACTGTTTATTACATGGGTCACGAAGAATACAATTTTCGTGGATTTCACTATTTTGTTTTTAAAATAGGTTTTTCAGTCACTATTTCTAGACAATAATAATTCTCACCTTATTCAAAACATCACTTATTTATTATTTTATAAGATTCATGTGTTTCTGAGACCAATATGTTTATAATTCTAAATTTATATGTATTAATGTCCAACCCTTCACATTCAATTTTTACATTTTATTATGTTATTACAGAAGTTTTGGCATTTTATGTCCTTTTAAAACATGATTCTATTATAGTCCGGTCAAGTTAGCATCAGAAATAGGGGTAAGGTTACATTAATTCGTACCTTGCTAAAAATTGGCATGAATGTTGGGAACCCTATTATACACAATTTGTCAATTATCCACATCAATCCGAAGTGTGGAAAAAAATTTATTCAAGGTCAAATGTTGCAAAAATCGGTTTTTTGAGTTTTCCAGCTAAACGGTAAGTTTTATAATAAAAATAGGTGAGACAAAAATTATTCATCATGCAATTATCTATAAAAATTGTTCATACACTTTTTTTCCTAAGAATCACCATTTCGGAGATACAGCGATGCAAAATGTTGAAAAAGTTGTATTCTTCATAATATGCACACGTTTCCGCGCCACCCATGAGGTAGTGTACATGGCGCGTTTTTTTTTTACGTGGTTTCCCCGGTAGGCCTATTCCACGATCTATTGTGCTTCTGTTGAGTTAAAAAGCTATTGTATTAAATTGAAAATAGTACTATTGTAAATAACAAGAGCGGTGTAAGTAATGCGTAAATTGAGAAAATTATTCGTCTGATTGATACTCTTCTAATAGTGATTATCAACAAAACATCTTAATGTTGATGCTCCTGACTTTTCTGTTATAATAATTTTATCGCCATACTTCAACTTTAATCGTAACTTAATGGTTCTATTATCTAACGAATTGTTGCAAATATTTTGTAATTCGTCTAACGAAAATTGACAATCATCACTATTTTCGATGTGTGCAAATATTTCTTCCATTAAAAGATTCGTACTTTCAGATTGAGGACGACCGGCTTGACCCCCCGTAGTCGGTCTCAAGAAGGCATTATGACAGTCTTTATGATACTTAGCTTCGGCAGCAACTAAATCATGTTCGAACTCAATTCGAGTAATAACAGCTTTTGCTACATGATCAGAACGAGTCTGGGCTATATTCAGGATTGTTTCTTTGAATGAAAGTGTTGTTACATGAAAAATTTTACGCCGATACTTCAGTGCTTTTCTGTTTTCTAGCTCTTCATTCAATTCATTGCCACAAAATAAGCAACACTTTTTAAAACAAAAAAATGGTTCACTTAGGCGTGCTCTAGTACGAGGTGGACTTATTTTTGATGTACTAGCTTGTTCTTCATCCTGTTTTCTTTTCAATGCAGCGATTGTACCCTTCCGAGTATAGTTTTTTCGACACTGCACATGAACTGTCACAGAAGTCTGGTCTTTCAGGTATTCCGAAAATTCATCACCTCTTTCAATACTTGCATTAATTAATGTCTTTAGGCCACGATCAACAGTAACTGTTTCGCTTTCGGTCAAATGTTTATTACAAATAAAGCACAACTGCGACATTTCTATTACAAACACAAAACTGCACAAATTTTGTTTGAAAATATAAGCAATAACTACGTGTTCTTACTACGAAAGAATGCTTGAGACTAATACTATTCTATCTAGGGAGGCCCTTCAAAAAGGAGCAGGTATACGAGCGTCGCCACGTGGACAATTGAATAGCAGACAGATGTTGCTCAAGGCCGTACGGTCATATAAAATGAGGGACTGGGTTTTTTTTGGAGTTTATATTTTTAAAACTGTATAATATGTATGTATACGCTACGAAAATTAATATTTTTACTTATATTATCGTTCTGTAACGTATATTACGGTAATTGACATGCATATTATGAAGAATACAACTTTTTCAACCTTTTGCATCGCTGTATCTCCGAAATGGTGATTCTTAGGAAAAAAAGTGTATGAACAATTTTTATAGATAATTGCATGATGAATAATTTTTGTCTCACCTATTTTTATTATAAAACTTACCGTTTAGCTGGAAAACTCAAAAAACCGATTTTTGCAACATTTGACCTTGAATAAATTTTTTTCCACACTTCGGATTGATGTGGATAATTGACAAATTGTGTATAATAGGGTTCCCAACATTCATGCCAATTTTTAGCAAGGTGCGAATTAATGTAACCTTCAATGTCTATTTTGACCGGACTATTATAAATTCTTACATACTATTTACTAATGACTAACCTACCATCTGCAATTACCACATAGATACATCAGTTTATTATTTATGGCCATTTTGTTTGATTTTTCAGTATCAAAAACTTATCACATCCAAGAAAAAAGGTGTTTATTTATATATATATATATATATATATATATATATATATATATATATATATATATATATATATAAACATACATCGAGGGTGATCGCATATGTTAGACCGAAATTTAGTGTCTTCAAAAATTTAGGATATTTTTACTTCAGTTTTGTAAGTAGGCATATTTTATCAAGACGTTTTTGTGAAATTAATTGTAAAACAATCCTTAAAATATTAACGATAGTTTTTCGTGTGACCGAAAAATTTTGATAATCTGTAACGATTTCGTTTTCATTCCCGTTATGACTACATTATTTAACAATAGCAATTTGAGGTTAAAATTGGTGCTCCAATTTTTCACCTCGCCTGAATAAAGTATTATGCTATTTGACATGCCGTCACTATTGTTCGATACCTGCCTCTGAAAATAATCGTTTCCAAAACACAAAACCCCATAATTAGAGTCACATAAATTATACGTTGCCTCGTATTAGATTTTTTTGTGCGTGTCAGTTAAACGCGTGGGTGAGTTTTCGATTAGTTTTTTTTTATCATAAAAAAGTGGATTGTTCATATAATTATATAGACTTTGTTGTATTGACTTTAAGGATGGAAATTTTCGACTTAATTTTCTCGAATGTTTAAGTAAAAAAGTTTTTGAAATTGTGTAATTTGTTTAATATCCAATAACTTGTTACAAACTATATTTGGTAAAATTATTGTTTACAGTAAAGGAATATTCCAATTAATTGCTTAATTTACAAACAATTTATTTATTTATTTATTTCATTACAAACTCTACAGAAAATATCCAATTATAGAGTAGGGAAAGGACCTATTGCTATTATGACTAAATAATAATCTAGTATTTATATAATTTCTAATAACAGTTTCTTCAAAGATTTTATGTTTATGTTAAAAATATCAAAATCATCCCTAAATTGATTATATAATTTACACATATTAATAACAGGTGAATTGCTATAATAATTAGTACGAGTTTTATCTGTATAAAATGTTAACGAGTTCCTTGTCCTATATTTAGGTACATACAGTCGTATTAATGCCAATAAATTTGAATCATCAATTTGGTTATGTAATAGTTTAAACAAAAAAATTATGCATGCAACTCTTCTACGACATTCCAAACTCCCAAGATTATATCTATTCATGATTTCGTCTTTTGGTATGTGTAACTGATATACTCCAGTTTCTTTAAAATAGATATATCTTAGGAATCTGTTCTGTATTCTTTCAATCATGTTTTTGTGATTCGCATAATATGGATTCTATATTATGGAAGCATATTCCAATATACTTCGAACATAGGAAATATACAATGTTTTTATACAGTCAACGTTTTCAAACAATCTGCAGTTTTTGATAATAAAACCGTACATTTTTGAAGCTTTAGATGTAACATCCATCAGATGAGGTCTAAAGGATAATTGAGCATCAAAAGTAACTCCAAGGTCCCGCATCTCATCAACCCGGACCAATGACATTCCATTCATTTTGTATTCATACTTTAAGATATGTCTTTTTCTGTTAAAGCTAAGAATAAAACACTTGCTAATATTAAAGTTCAAACCATTTCCAATTGACCATTCATAGAGTTTATTCAGATTTTCTTGCACTATAAGACAATCACTGTCTTGCTGAACTTTTTAATACAGTTTTAAGACATCAGCAAACAATAATATATTACAGCCATTAATTTTTTTTTGCTAAATTGTTCACATATAAAAGGAATAACATTGGACCAAGGTTGGAACCTTGAGGGATGCCTGAGGAAGGTGAAAAAAAATTTGACATATAGCCTCTAACTACCACCCTTTGTTGTCTATTTTTTAAATATGACAGGAAAAATTTAACTAAGTTATCATGAAATCCGAACTCAGTGTGCAGTTTTTCCATTAGAACAGTATGCGATATATTATCAAAAGCTTTAGAAAAGTCCGTATATATTAAATCAACTTGGGATTTATTATCTAAACTTTCTGATATATATTGCGTGATGTTACATAAATTGGTAATTGTTGACCTTTTATTCATAAAGCCGTGTTGTAGTTCAGTAATTTTAGTTGAGACATGTTTATAAACGTACTTATATATAATTAATTCAAAGATTTTTGCTGGACATGATATCAATGTAATTGACCTATAATTTTGAATATCGCTTTTGTCTCCTTTTTTAAAAACGGGACAAATTTTAACTTCCTTGTACATATTCGGAAAATTACTTGTTTTTATTGACATATTAAATAGTATTCTCAAGGGTTCAGCAAGAAAACCAATCATGCCTTTAATAAGAAATGAAGGTATGTTATCAGGACCAGTAGCTCTATTAATTTTAAGTCTTTTGACAGCATCGCACACATCCTCATAGCTAACCCTACAATTCAATTTTACCTTGGCTTTGAATAGCTCACCCTTCTACAGAAATTGTTAAAGAGCTTCATTCTGAAGTAAGTTAGGTGCAGATAAAAAGAGCGTAGGCAGTTTTCCTCCAATTTTATTTTCCTGGTAAAAGGTACTGTGATAATTTTGTGAGAACTGATTGATATCTCTTCATTCATGCATTATTTGTGTACAGTGTATCACAAATTAGATACTTTTATGATGTTTCTCGTTAACTATCGAAACTACCCCTTCGGTAATAAAAAAAATAAGACACCCGGTTGTTCTACATCAAAACGTTCCCACATAAAAAAGTTTTTAGCCACTTTTATCGTCACATAACCTCAAAAAAAAAAAATTAAAACGTCCTATTTTGTTTTTTGACGATATCTTCGATTCTAATCATCGTAGAAATTTATTTTTTTTATTGTGTAGGTTTTTTTATTGCCTACAGCAAGATATTTTTTACAAAAATTTTTGGCGCAAAATTAAAATTTTTATGGGTGTTCGAAAATTTTAAAATTCTATAAAATAAAAACTAGGACAATGGCAGGGCTGAAGAAAAAATATGTTGTTTTTTAGATGCCAAACTATGTCCATGAATTTTTTCAGATTTTTAAAAGTGGTGAAGTATAGTGAAAATCGCAAAAAACGGCGTTTATTAGCATTTTTTCCCATTTTTATCGAGTTTTGAAGCATGGAATGTCCTTATGAATCCTCAGTTGTCTTAAAACTCTGTATGTATAATATGATTTTATATATATATATATATATATATATATATATATATATATATATATATATATATATATATATATATACATATATATATATATATATATATATATATATATATATATATATATATATATATATGCCGAAGTCATTTTCTAAGACACTTTTAGGTTATTTTTTTATTTTAAATGCTTGGTCATACTTTGTATTTTTTTTTAAATACAAACTAACATAGAAATAAATCATTTCAGTTCATGAAGTAGTTTTTTCGTTAAATATACACGTAAGTATTAAGAAGTATTATTACTAGAACCAATAAATGACGTATTAAAAATCTTGTTTTATAAAATGCTTATAATGCTTATATACCGGGAGTCCCAGACCACCCATTTCATTTTATAATAACAAAACAAAATAATAATCACACTTTTTCTTCAAACAATAAATTCTTAAAAACACAAAAACGTATTTCATAATAACAAAAGTAAATTATCACAATTTTACTGCAAACAAATTTTTTAACAACATAATTCTTTTTTTAGGAACAAAAATGAATAATTTTATTTTTACTATCAGCAAATTTTTTTAGAACATAATAATTTATTTTATAATAACAAAACTAAATAATCACATTTTTACTGTTAACAAGATGAAAGAATTTTCCAGCCACCGCCGTAAAAAGGCAATTATCTACTATTGCTATATGTTCTTAGAAAATCTGGTTTGCAGTAAAAATATCATTATGACTCCTCAAAATGACATTGTCTTTTGAGATGACACATAACTATTATACATCACAGCTATCTTTCCGAAAATTCAATTAGCAAAGTACTTAAGAGATTTTATGTAAACAGAAAGCGAACTTAAATTCAAAGGTCATCTAGAGGTCAAGAAAGACTTTTTCGAAAAATTTTTTTAAAACAAATGTTTCATATTTTGTAGCGTAGAATTTGATGATTTCGTTATAAAAATATGTATGTTCCATTTCAAAAAACGAACTTCCGGTCTGAAAAACTCACTTCCGGTCGGATCCCGAAATTGTAAATGACACCAATCGAAAGAGCGTATACTTGTACAATATACAGGGTGTCCAAGATAAGGATCCTAACCATGGGGATCTCGGAAACAGTTGGAGATACGAGGTCGGTTAAATTAGAGAAAAGTTGCGCAATTTAGTACTAAATTAAACGCAATTTAAAAATTTTAAAAATTCAAAATACTTCCGGAGATTTCCGGAAAAAACCGAATTTTGGCAAAATCGTTTTTAATTTTTGTAGGCTTTATTTAAAGAGATATCAAAAAATAAAAGGTAGATTCTTGTTGCCACTTTTTATTTTTTATAATTTGGTCTAAACAAAATTTAAATCCGACGTTTCGTTTCTGAGATACCATCATGAACTTTCATTTTTTATATGGAACAAAAAAAAGTATCCCATGTATTTGATAGCATTTTTTATTACAAATTCAACGGTGTATCACACTTGCATATCAAGTGTGTAGTTCATTGGCTTTTATAAAACTGATATACCTTTCTCTCTCGCTCTCATGGAGCTCTTATGGAAAGTACTTGAACTACGTATTCGATATGCAAGGGTGATACATCGTTGAATTTGTAATAAAAAATGCTATCAAATACATGGGATACTTTTTTTTGTTACATATAAAAAATGAAAGTTCATGATGGTATCTCAGAAACGAAACGTCGGATTTAAATTTTGTTTAGACCATATTATAAAAAATAAAAAGTGGCAATGAGAATCTACCTTTTATTTTCTGATATCTCTTTAAATAAAGCCTGCAAAAATTAAAAACGATTTTGCCAAATTTCGTTTTTTTCCGGAAATCTCCGGAAGTGCTTGAAATTTTTAAATTTTTTTAACTGCGTTTAATTTAGCACTAAATTGCGCAACTTTTCTCTAATTTAACCGACCTCGTATCTCCAACTGTTTCCGAGATCCCCATTCTTAGGATCCTTATCTTGGACACCCTGTATATTTATAACCTAAAATTGTCTGAGCCTTGTCTTAATCATGCCTTCAAGGGGAAAAAACGATCATTGAATAATACAACATGTTTGAAACTGGCTTCGGAATATATATATATATATATATATATATATATATATATATATATATATATATATATATTAAGACAACTGAGGATTTATAAGAAAATTCCATGCTTCAAAACTCGATAAAAAAGCGAAAAAATGCTAATAATTGCCGTTTTTTTTGCGATTTTGACTATGTTTCATCATTTTTAAAAATCTGAAAAAATTCATGGACATAGTTTAACATCTAAAAAACAACATTTTTTTTTTTCGGTCCTGTCATTGTCTTAGTTTTTATTTAATTGAATTTAAAAATTTCGAACACCCATAAAAATTTGAATTTCACGCCAAAAATTTTTGTAAAATATATCGTGTTTTAGGCAATAAAAAAACCTCTAAAATTAAAAAAAAAAAGAAGTTTTTACGATGATTAGAACCGAAGATATCGTCAAAAAACGAAAAAAGACGTTTTAATTTTTTTTGAGGTTATGTGACGATAAAAGAGACTACAAATTTTTTTATGTGGGTACTTTTTGACGTAGAACAACCGGACGTTTTCTATTTTTTTATTATCAAGAGGGCAGTTTCGACCCTCTTAATCGTCTAGACCCTTTATTTATTACATTATTATCATCATAAATTTTGAGATACCTCCTCAATCTTTCCTAATTAGCCCTTTTAAGTGGTCGTTTGCCATTTGATCCTCCCTGCTTATATTTTGTGACACCTCTGTATTTTCAATCCAGCCTGAATACATAATTAGTATTTAAGCGTCCTTTGTTCCAGCTCTCAGTGGCGTCAAGCAAACAGTTAACGCGGAATTATTTATTCAAAAAGGAACAGCAGTTTGTTTGGTTTAAGTTCCGCTTAGGGTAATGAGAAAGAGAGAATGGGATCAACTAGACCCGGCGAGCACATTTTGGGTCTCGCAGAGGGTAAAATAAAATCATTTTAAAAATTAAACGCATCCGACGGTAATAATTTAAATAACGAGTCGTCCCTGGAATAATTATCTTACAAGAAGGAACGTATACCATATATATATATATATATATATATATATATATATATATATATATATATATATATATATATATATATATTTATATATATATATATATATATATATATATATATATATATATATATATATATATATATATATATACAAGGTTATCAGTAATTCGATACATTCCTTTGGATATCTGATAATACAAGATTTAAAAATATATTAAACCCTAATATGTATTATACAAAACGCAATACCTTTTGAGACATTATTCGATTTTCAGTTTTTTTTAAATAGCCTTGTCAAATGGAGCAAAAAAAACTGAAAGCAATTCAATTCTGTGAAAAATTTGAAGAAAAACTGATTTTTTGAAGAAAAAGTAAAATCGAAATATCTCAAAAACTATTGCGTTTTGTCTTATAGATATTAGAGTCAAATTTACTCCTTACCACTTGTATTATCAATAACCCTATATATATATATATATATATATATATATATATATATATATATATATAGGGTTATTGATAATACAACATCTTACCGATATTCCCCACCGCAAAATCGAAGATCCAAAATTTAATATAGTACGATGATGGATGTCTGGGAAGGTGTCAGCTGAAACCCACTGATGAGTCCTAAAGCTGACACTGGGACGAAACACTACATTTTTAGAGGAAAACATCAGGCCTAGCTAGCAGGCAGACGCTGATACAAGGAATTTTTCAGATTGCTCGTGATTCTCGCAAGTACAGGTACTTTACCGAGATTATGACATGGCATCCCTGGTGGGGACGTCATGTAGCAGAATCTTCGATGAAATATTAGGATCCCTGCATGGAAAAGCATTGAGTTGATGCTGAGCCAATGACAGACGTGATACGTATAGGGATAACCGATAGAAAAATAGTTGAGCTATCAGCCAAGGGGACTAAAATGTAGCAATAAACCTATAAAGTCCGGTGAAGCTCTAGTCACGATGTTGAACAATACGTAATTCGGGGTGTTAGTCCCCGCAGTTTCTAGGCATTCTAACGTTCGGCGTTCGTTCGAGATCAATGATTATGAAATCTCAATGAACGATGAAGTTTTCTGGCCTAAAGGGAGGGGGATGTCGTATTATTCAACATCTTATCACCATCCTCCGGCCAGATTTAACTTCAAATACAAGGCCCGAACATTAATAAGTAAGACGATGAGTGTTTGGGAAGGTACCAACTAGAATCCCACTGACGAGTCCTATAGTTGGTACCGGGACCAAACTCCCACATTTTTAGAGAAAGAAATTCGAAATATATGAATCCCGATTTAGACACGGCAGGTCTTTTCTAGGTTTTCCCTTCCAAAATACCCGATGACGACAAGAATAATCCGGAAGAGAGACAGATATAGACAACCAATATGAGAGACGAAGAAAAAAAAACGAATTTGCTTGTAATATAAGGGTATACGGGGACAAGTCGATATATATATATATATATATATATATATATATATATATATATATATATATATATATATATATATATATATATATATAAGATTTTTCTACTGAAAAACAGATTGAAAATTGGTCTCGTCAGTTGAGCTGTATCGAATCGGGAGCAACGTTTGCAGGAAACAACTGCTTTATAAAATATAAGTTTCAAAGTATGTTGGTAGGATATTATGTATATTGTCGAGGGCGCTATCAACAAAACGTCGCATACATCTAAAACTTATTAGTTTTTTGGGGCCTCTGTATATTAAATTTCTAATTGAAATTTCTTATTTATTGACATCTCCTGTTCAAAAAGTTGTACCTAGTAGATGTCCCTTTGATCAGAGATAATAGAGGGTAAATGTTTAGTGGCTTACTGAGGCTCGTTTTAGTCTTCCTTGACACTTTATTCAGGCTTAGGACTGGTCAATGAAAAATTGTTTCCTGCGACTGTAGTTTGAGGTTACTGAAAACCCTTATTTTAAATCTGAACTTACTCCTAATAAGAAGAGATCCTAATAGACATCATCCCGACAAGCGTTCGTTAAAAATTTTTAATAAACAGTCCGTCAAAACCAATTACAGGAAATGAAGAAAAAGGATTTTTAATTCTGGTATCTCGGGTGGAAAACCCGCAAAGTTACCGAAAAATTTTTGAAACTGCAGGAATTAGTAGCCCTAATATTGGAAAATTAATAAAAAACACAAATTTCACCGATATCGCATTCAACTAAATCAGGAACTTTTGAAAGTAGATTACGACGAAGGAAGTGAATTTTGTCTATGGGTTCTTCAAATTCAAAATGTATTTATTTCAGTAAAATTACACAAACCGAATAGGTCGATTATATTTTTATTGCTTTTGAGATAAGCTCCCAGCTTTCGGAAAACGTACCATAGAGAAAAGTTTTTTTGGAGTTGAATAAATTAGTTTAGTAACATATATATATATATATATATATATATATATATATATATATATATATATATATATATATATATATATATATATATATATATATATATATATATATATATATATGTTAATGCGGATTTCACGGATTCCTCCGTGTGAGATGCAATAGCAGTGGATATATCCACATTATGCCGTTGTAGTGCTGAAATCACATTCAGCAAACATACAACTATATGCAGCTCCGCGTATGAATGAAGTAAAATGCGAACAGTAAATGCAAACTTCTCTCCATTATATCCTTTCTGTGTTAGAGGTTGCACAGTTAGAATAAATTGTTATAAAACGCAATTTATCCTATTGCACCACCATCGAGATGATGGCCTACCTGTCCTTTGCACAGTCAGGTGCATGTCGGTACCCTGATGAGTCTAGTAGAGACGAAACATGTATCTCTGCCGTATCACTGTGTAGGGGAGGATAAGTTTTGACTTTCTTCTCGGTATGGTGGTACAGGTAGGCCATCATCTCGATGGTGGTGGAATAGGATAAATTGCGTTTTATAACAATTTATTCTAACTGTGCAACCTCTAACACAGAAAGGATATAATGGAGAGAAGTTTACATTTACTGTTCGCATTTTACTTCATTCATACGCGGAGCTGCATATAGTTGTATGTTTGCTGAATGTGATTTCAGCACTACAACGGCATAATGTGGATATATCCACTGCTATTGCATCTCACACGGAGGAATCCGTGAAATCCGCATTAACATATATACGCCATCCGGCGGGAGGTCGGAGAAGCCGCGTTCAGTATGTGCATGCTTCCTTCCGATTTGTCCTTTGCACAGTCAGGTGCATGTCGGTACCCTGATGAGTCTAGTAGAGACGAAACATGTATCTCTGCCGTATCATTGTGTAGGGGAGGATAAGTTTTGACTTTCTTCTCGGTATGGTGGTACAGGTTGGCCATCATCTCGATGATGGTGGAATAGGATAAATTGCGTTTTATAACAATTTATTCTAACTGTGCAACCTCTAACACAGAAAGGATATAATGGAGAGAAGTTTGCATTTACTGTTCGCATTTTACTTCATTCATACGCGGAGCTGCATATAGTTGTATGTTTGCTGAATGAGATTTCAGCACTACAACGGCATAATGTGGATATATCCACTGCTATTGCATCTCACACGGAGGAATCCGTGAAATCCGCATTAACATATATACGCCATCCGGCGGGAGGTCGGAGAAGCCGCGTTCAGTATGTGCATGCTTCCTTCCGATTTGTCCTTTGTACAGTCAGGTGCATGTCGGTACCCTGATGAGTCTAGTAGAGACGAAACATGTATCTCTGCCGTATCACTGTGTAGGGGAGGATAAGTTTTGACTTTCTTCTCGGTATGGTGGTACAGGTAGGCCATCATCTCGATGGTGGTGGAATAGGATAAATTGCGTTTTATAACAATTTATTCTAACTGTGCACCCTCTAACACAGAAAGGATATAATGGAGAGAAGTTTGCATTTACTGTTCGCATTTTACTTCATATATATATATATATATATATATATATATATATATATATATATATATAATATTTTTAAAAACAATTTTTGTTATTTTAGTTTTGTCGCGCTTATTTTTGTCAATTTTTATGTTCATAAATATTTGTCAACCAAAATTTTGTAAATATTATTAAGATTGTAAGGATAACATTTCACAACACACAGTTAGACACCCAATTTCTTTTTAAATTGAAAATAACCATTCTTTATTTTCTCCCACCGTTAGAAGAGAGATACGCATATTTGTATAAAAATTCAAAATATTATCATTTTAAAACGTTCAAGGACAAAACAAAGTTAATTAGATAGATAAACCGAGTTTTCAGTGAGTAATTATTTGACCAAAAGTTTTATCGTACTACAGATCTGAAATAAATTTAAATAATAAATAGAGAATAATTTGTTTTTTTGTTATGTTACGTAATGAAATTATGTTTCGTGTTACATTGTGTTTTTTTACAAGTTAGCGTTTTTGAACAATAAGATCAACATGTTAAATTAAAAGATAAGACGATTGTTTTTTTATGTTGTAATTATGTATGTAGTTGCATCAGTTTTTTTTTTCTTTCGAGAAAAATATATACATAAAATTTTCATATTTTTTCACTGTATATTTAGGTGTTACGAATTGTTTTATGTATTTTATATATATATATATATATATATATATATATATATATATATATATATATATATATATATATATATATATATATATATATAGTGCTGAAATCACTTTCAGCAAACGTACAACTATATGAAACTCCGTGTATAGACGAAGTAAAATGCGAACAGTAAATGCAAACTTCATTCCATCACATCCTTACCGTGTTAGAGGTTGCACAATTTGGATAAATTTATCCTATTCCACCACCATCGAGATAATGATCTACCTGTACCACCATATTGAGAAGAAAGTCAAAACTTACTCTAACCGCTACAGTGATACGGCAGAGGTACACGTTTCGTCTCTACTAGACTCATCAGGGTACCGATATGCACCTGTTTGTGCAAAGGATAGATCGGAAGGAAGTATGCAACACTGAACGCGGCTTCGTAGGCCTTCCGCCGGATGGAGTATATATTTTTATGCGGCTTCACGGATTCCTCCCTGTAAGATGCAATAACAGAGGATATATTCACATTATACCGTTGTAGTATTGAAATCACATTCAACAAATGTACAACTATATGCAACTCCGTGTAGAGAACACAATTTATCCTATTCCACCACTATCGAGATGATGATGATGACGATACCTGTACCACCATATCGAGAAGAAAGTCAAAAGTGACCCTCTCCACTATATATATATATATATATATATATATATATATATATATATATATATATATATATTTATGTTATATCGTAGGTTTTCACGGATGGTGGAATGAATGGTTTGGTTATTCCAGGTTTCAATCCGTTCGTTCAAAAAAATCGTTTTCACGACGTTTCGCTAAAATCTTATTTGGCATTTTCAAGTGTGGTTCTTCTCGTTACTCGCTGAGAACTGATGGTGTCCTCTGAAGAGTTTCCAATTTTGTTTAGCTGGCTCTCTTTCTAATTGGACGAGCGGCTTCGCAGGCTCCTCCCCTCCACCGAGTGCGACATATTTTGTTCTTGTATGCTGGTCTCTCATGTTTTGGTTGGTTGATTTTTGTTGTTTTGTTTCTCGATTTTTTTATTAATGTTTTCCATGTAGCTGGAATATGTATAGTATAGCGTCGTCTCGTTTATTCAGTTGTCCCGCTTTTTCGATTTCTAGGGCCTCTCTTATGACGTGTAACTTGTAGTTCTGTACTAAGCTATTTCTGTTGCGTTTTCGAAATCGATGGTATATCCGGTTGTTTGGTGATGGTGAAATAGAGCTGAGGTTGTCTATTTTTGAGGCTATTTTTATGTTCTTGAATTCTCGCTGGCGCATATATATATATATATATATATATATATATATATATATATATATATATATATATATATATATATATATATGTATATATTGAAGGCTTTCAAATCTGTGGCTGAAGACATGCTGACGTTTTGAGGTAATTTCTTTAATTTTTTTTTAAAGTAACGTGGTTTGAAATATTACTTATTGAAGAGTCCCTGTATATGTGCAATAATACAAGCTATTTCGGTTTTCGTAACTAAACTTTCAAAAGTGTTACTTATAATCTCTCTCTTTCTTAGCTATAATTGTCTCTGTCTGGATTACACATCGAATATTTCAATACTATTTTGACTGGCACGCTTTCATATTAAAGAACAACTCTTCCCAAACTTGTCTTTTTCAGGGTACCTATTCTCGTTCTTGAGAGAACGATCATCTTGATGGAAAGTGGGCGTGGTTCTCACGAAAAAGTACGAAAACGTATTCAGAATACGGTTTCTTACTTTTTCGTGAGAACCACGGCCACTTTCCATCAAGATGATCGTTCTCTCGAGAACGAGAAAAGCTACCCTGAATACGGTTTCATACTTTTTCGTGAGAACCACGCCAACTTTCCATCAAGTGATCGTTCTCTCAAGAACGAGAATAGGTACCCAGGTAATTTGACAAAGAAAACCTAGAAAAGACAGGCATTGTCGACATCGGGTTACGAATTTCTTTAAAAATGTGGGTATTTCGTCCCGGTACCAACTATAGGAGGACTCGTCAGTGAGATTGGAATTGGTACCTTCCCAGACATCCTTGCGTCGTACTTATTAATGTTTGGAACTTGTATTTGAAGTCAAATCTGACCGAAGGATGGCGGTAAGATGTTGATAATACGAAAGGCAGCTGGTTTTGTGTATTCAGCGCACCTTGTGATCTTTGGTTCCGATGCGTGTTCGGCTGCGTGTAACGGGACCATCTTTTTCTGGTATTTCGTGATGTTTTTCTGTATTGTCAATGATAAATATTTTTGTTGGATTATTTTCTGTAGTAATTTTTGGTTTTACTCAAAAAATTACTAATATGTTTTCCCAAATGTTTGGCTATCATCACGCATGTTGAACTTTTTTGGTCTCTTCTTTATTTCTATAGTTTCTTTTATATTTCTTGTGGATAGCTGGTTACTGTGTAATAACATTTTGGTTTTGTTAAAATCTATTTATTTATATCCTGGATTGTTGACATATTAGGCTAGTGATGAAGTTAATGTGTTCATCCATTCGTGCGTTGATTTTTTTGTTGCTCCATCTGACGTATGAGAGGTTACATTTACCGCATGGAATTTCATAGACTTCTTGAATTTCAAGTGGAATTCTGTTTTTGGCTGATGATAAAATGTCTTTTATTTTCCCGTCTCGAACCCAAATGGGAACTAAAAAGCCATCCAGCTAGGTCTTTGTTGTAGGTCCTAGTCATCGAATTTCTTATCGATGATTCAACTTAGGAAATAGCACTCAAGAAGCTGTATCGTAAATCATCTCTTTTTTAAAAAGAATGCTCAAATAAAATTGTTGTGCTTCAAACCTTCGAACCTCCAAGGTCAGCAGTTAATAATTCGAGTCACGACTCCACACGATACATTTACCTCCAGTTAGTGATGGAAAGTTTAGTTACTTTTAAGGACTTGTAACTACTCGTTACTTTCGTCTCTAGGACTCGTTACTTTGGAATCGTTACTTTAGTTACTTTTATTTAAATAAGTAATACTGCAAGTGATATACGATATACACTTTAGGTCTTTAATTGAATAATTTATGTTCTATGGTAAATATGAAATTTAATACTGAATATTAAGTATGTATTGGTTTAAATTATAGATATTAAAAGGCAATATATGGAAATATGGAAAAAACATATAAATTAAAGAATATACGATTCAAGAATAACCAGACTTATTTAAACAGATAAAAATTAAACAAACCATTTTTAGAAAAACTCTTAAATCCGTATTTAACAAAAACAAAAAAAAATATATGCATTTTGACATAGAGATAAAAGTGGTATAAATGTTTATTCTGCTGTAAAAACAATATTTTTTCGAAGTGTTTTGCGTTTAAATGATTTCTTCGTTCCATTATGACTTCACCAGCTTAAAAAAAAAATTTCGTAGTGTACGGAGGTGGCAAATATATATAAATATATCTTTGCCAGTTGAAATAGTCAAGGGTATACTTTTTCTCTGCCTCGCCACCAAACTAGAGGGTCTTTTTTTCTTTACAAATTAGCCTCTCCTGTGCACATTTCTGCAATTGCTAAAGCGGTTGAACTCCTTACAGGTTCAAAAGATATTATGGAATTATCAAAATCTTGCCAAATAATATCTTCACTTTCTTCGCATATTGTCTTTTCCTCAGATATTTCTATTTCATTTCTCTGACCTGTAGCAATTTGTCCATATTTCTTTTTTATTATATTAACTCATTCAACTTGAAGATCGTCTTTTACTCGTTCCAAATAATCTTCTTTAACAAAACCCCATGTTTTGCAATGAGGTTCAAGAAAAGTGGCTTTACTCATTGTTGTTTTTCTGAGTCTCCAGAACGAGAAGCAAGTGGATCTAAAAAAATTATCAAATCTTCTCTATTTTGACTTGTAATTTTAAGTTTAATTCCTTCTAACGTTGACATGAGCCTTTTACCTACTGAAATATAGATTTGTTTTTCAGCGCTCATTTAATGACATTGTTTCGAGTTAAAATCTTTTCTTAAATTTGAAATATTGCCGTTTTTATAGGAATTTACAGATTTGCAAATATTACAGTTTGCTTTGGCAATAGATAATAATGTGAAATTAATCCAAACAGATTTTCTCTTCTGCGTTTCCATTTATCAGCCCTAAATATATATTATATCTGCTCAATATATTTTATCATGCGTTAAACATATTTGGCATTTGTATTTTTAGTAGTAGTAGAATATATTTATTATTTACTACCTAATTAGAAACTTTTCAATATATTACTACCTACTTATGTATGCCACACTTGAAATAACGAGCAAGTAAATAACAAATGTAAAGGGGCAGACGTAGAATGCATAAAAATCAAAACTGAACTATCATATATCATAATAGCTATAACGTCAACATAGAATAAGATCCATCTCTTCTAATAGAAATACTACTTCTCATCTTATTTCAGCGAAATTATTTTAATCTGCCGAGTCCTGCATCTAAGCATAAAGAACGCTTCTGTTCTGTGGGTTGCCGCTCAGAAAACAACCAAAACTTCGAAATCGCCGACACCTCAAATGCCTAATAAATAGCTAAAATAATCCAGTGCCTAGCGGAGCTGTCCTCGAATTTCTTCGTCGACTCCTCTAGTCAGCAGTTTCGTGACTATAAAGAAGACCACCATGCCGGTCTGGGCTTGCGAGAATAAAATAGTAGTTATATTTCTTTAGTTATTTCGGTTTTCGTCCCGGACTAAGGGTGTCTCGGTATAGTAACGAATTGCCAAGGTACGAGTCTTTTCTAAATAGAGGACTCGTTACTATTAGTGACTGGTTTGTAACGGTTATTTTGTAACGATTAGTATCGTTACTTTCCATCACTACCTCCAGTACTTAAAAAAATATGAAAAATTCTTTTATTTTGATATTTTAACCTTCGAATGAACTCTTTACGTGATTTTATACATTCGCAAAAATCAACTTTACCTTCAAATGACTTTAAAGGTCAAGCCCAAGGTCATTATTCGATTTCCCCTTCGAAAATAAAAAACATTTGTTCTTATACTTTCTTGATTTAGAGTTATTTGCATGTGTCTTTTAAAAGAAACTCTAGATATTCGTAATCAGGAGGGGGGGGGGAAAATATATATATATATATATATATATATATATATATATATATATATATATATATATATATATATATATATATATATATATAAACTTTAATGAAGCCATGCCTCTTCATTGGCTACAAAAATCCAATGTTCTCTCGCACTAGAATATTTTTTTGTCTGATTGTATAATGTTTCATTAAAACCCCCTATTTATACGTCAGTCGTGGTTTTCTAACTAATAGTAAAACTACGACGTATGTTTAAATGTCAAAGTGGCAATAGTATTACGAGATCACCTGATTAAAATAAACTGTTGACCAAATTTATAAACACCATTTGCAAAAATCAAAACAAAAATATTTTTAAATAATAGGTAAACAATACGTATTATTATTACGCCATCACTAATTTGTTTATGGTGGATATTATATTGCACAAAAAAGGAATTATGTATGAAACCGGCACCACACGTGGGTTGCAGTCTGTTTTTTTTTTCAATTAGAACTTTTTCAAATTGTTTTTTGAAATATATTTTATTTAGATAGTTTCTTAGCTTACACTCTTCCATTAACACATTTATGTTTATAAGCTTACTTTTTTAATAAGGATTACTAGATCTCCTGTGAATACCAAAAATGGAGCAGCAATTCTCCCGTCATAGATTCCCTTCTGTCAATGTTCTCCTCTTGGTGACAGTAATAATTGTTATTAAAAATGGCGTTATTGACAGATATGTTATTCTCCATATACTATTTTAATACTTTAAAAAATCATCGTTTCTTATGCAGGATAAGGCCTATTTTTAACCGACTTCTAAAAAAAGGAAGTACTCAATTCGTCGACTACGTATTTTTTTTTTATGTGTGTACACCGATTATTCCGGAACTGCGGCACCGATTTGAATGAAATTTTTTACGTTATGTTCAGGAAGTTGGTGCGGTGGTCTCATATTTTTTTGGACGAAATGGGTGAAGTAAAATCCAAGATAGCGCTGACAATATGGCGGTCAAAAAAATCAATTGAGTTTGGTTTTCTCCAAAATTGGTATGGGGGAATTTTTGGGGTTGTATACAACAAATCTGAAATTATTTTTAAAAAACTCAATATGGCGGATCCAATATAGCGAACAAAAAATTTAATTCTGTCTGATTTTCTCCAAAATTGCTGTGGGGGAGATTTCGGAGTCGCACATAATGGATCCAAAATATTTTTAAAAAATTCAATATGGCCGATCTAATATGGCGGACAAAAAAATCAATTTGTCTGATTTTTTCCAAAATTGGTTCGACGGAGTTTTCAGGGTCGTACATAACTAATCTGAAATTATTTTTAAAAAATTCAATATGGCGGACGAAAATATCAATTTTGTCCAATTTTCTTCAAAATTGGTAGGGGGGAGTTTTCGGGGTCGCACATAACGAATCTGAATATATTTTTAAAAAATTAAATATGGCGGATCCAAGATGGCGGATTAAAGATTCCACATCTCCCGATTTTGTCTAAAATCAGTATTGGGGTATTTTTGTTAGTGTTAATTATGAATTTAAAATATTTTTTGAAAAACCCAATCTGACAGATTCAATATGGTGTCCTAAAAATTTTACAATTTTTGATTTTCTCCCAAACTGCGGGTGTAAATTATGAATTTAAAAGTATTTTTTTAGGATTCAATATGGCAAATCCGAGATAGCGGACTAAAAATTTTACATTTTTCGATTTTGTCCAAAGGTGGGAATGAATCGTTTTTAAGGATGTAAATAGCAAATATAATTCTAGAAATTTTAAATTTCCGGTTTTTATTCCAAATTGGTACTAGGGGACTTTGAAGGGTTTACATTTAGATTAGATTAAGACTTAAAATTATTTTTTTGAAAATCGCATTTTTTCAGATTTGGCATTAGAAGGTTGTCGGGGTCGTGTATTACGAATATGAAGTTATTTTTTTACAACTATTAGGTTGATAAGTACAATATAAGGGACACAAAATTTTACATATTCCGATTTTGTCTAAAATTAATATTGTGGGGTTCTTGAGGCGTATACAAACTCAATATGCAGTATAAAATATATCGAGCTAAGAAATTTACATTTCAGGTTTTTTAAAAATCGATATTGGAAGGTTTTGCGGCTTATATTACCAATCTGAAATTAATTTGAAATTTAAGATAGTGGATTTACTATGACAGACTAAATATTTGTTTGGCACAATTTTACTGGTATTTGGAAAACTGTAAGAATCAAAGAACTTTTAGTGGTTCATTTTAGGGTGATTTACAACTTTGGATAAAATGGGTACTTTTTTGCCACCTTGGAGTCATTGCGAGGTACGCTAATCTCAATTAGTACTTAGTTCAAATAATTTATGGATATCATAATAAATTCTATAACTAAAAATAGAAAAATAAAATTTTAATAAAAATAATGAACCGACTTCTAAAAGTGCGCTAAAAAGTGAAAATTAACTATAAATTTTTAAATGAAATTGAACCCTTTGAAGTCGGCGCCAAATTATTTCTAAATGTAACAAATAACTACTAATAAATACAACAAATAAAGTATTTTTAATCTGTTTATGCGAATCACATTTTGTCAGGTATTAGTTTGGAGCCGACTTCAAAAATTTCAATTTCATATAAAAATTTACAGTTATTTTTTACTTTTTAGTGCACTTTTAGAAGTCGGTTCAATTTTTTTATAAAAATTTTATTAATTGTTAACAAATAGAACTAGTACGTAGAACATTGTTATCAACAGCTTTCTTTCTAAACGACAAATAAGATCCATACAATTCTTTTTTAAATGCCAACAAAACAACGCAAGCTGTAAATATTTAAAACAACACCCGCTATTATTCCCAAATTAAACCTTCAAATTTGTTTGCTTTCGCCCCCTTTATTTATTTTATCGTAATTTTGGTGTTTTTTCAGCTCCCCAAATCGGTGGCATGTCTCTCTGTGATAACGTCGAAAAAGAAACAAATAAACACGCACCGAGCTTAACAAAACCGTTTAGTCCGCATTTATTTTTAACCCTTAACTGAGGGTGGAAAAATCTGGAGGAAAAACAGTAAAAGATATTTTTTAAAGGGACGATACATGGATGTACACACACATGAAAACGTAACAGCAGTAACAATGGAATGGAAAGGGACATATTGAATATTTCTTCCTCAATGTGTCTGTTTTAATAATTCTTTGCAAAAATGATTAATATATATATATATATATATATATATATATATATATATATATATATATATATATATATATATATATATATATATATATATATATACCGGGTGTCAACGAATCTATTAGACAAGTCATAATTTCTAGAGTATTATGTGTATCAAAATGAGAATTGGTACAGGTAAATGGTATGTGAAGGGGAGAGTTTTCACATATTTTCCACTTTCCGGCCACTTCCGGTTTCACCGGAAATAGCCCCAGTTTTGAATTTTTAAATGGAACACCCTGTATATTTTAACATTTTTGGATTTCTGAGACAATTCTAGATCAGAATGTAACATTTTAAAAACTTTTTACGTCTACTTCATTTTTTTAGAGCCACTTTTAAAATTGCATCTAGGTGGCCATGATCGGACGCAAACTAATCTAACGGCCTTAGCTGATGTCAAAAAAATACAATCGCAAAGTTTTAGTGACTAGTATGAAAGACAGGAATAAGACAACTTGACAAAATTATGTTTTCATTTCTAACTATTTATTTTCAAATGGCTACCCCTTTTTGACAACTACTTTTCGAAAAAAGCATTCTTTGACGAATCTTACGGTACTAATTTATTTGCGATTGGATTAGACATAAAAACAGAAATTAAATATTATTAAGCAAAATACTGGATAATTTATTTACTTATGACAAGTGCGCCATGGACAGCCATGATGCATAATAATTTGCAACTGTTTTTATCATGTCTTCTTTGGAAAACAAAGCACTCACTTAAGTAGATAATGACAGTGACATACGCTCTAAGAACAGACGTAAAAGTTTCTTAATTTTCGTTAAGTTTAGAGTTCTTAGAGCGTATGTCACTGTCATTATCTACTTAAGTGAGTGCTTTGTTTTCCAAAGAAGACTTGATAAAAACAAATGCAAATTATTATGCATCATGGCTGTCCATGGCGCACTTGTCATAAGTAAATAAATTATCCAGTATTTTGCTTAATAATATTTAATTTCTGTTCTTATGTTTAATCCAATCGCAAATAAATTAGTACCGTTAGATTCGTCAAAGAATGCTTTTTTCGAAAAGTAGTTGTCAAAAAGGGGTCGCCATTTGAAAATTAATAGTTAGAAATAAAAACGTAATTTTGTCAACTTGTCTTATTCCTGTCTTTCATACTGGTAACTAAAATTTTGCGATTGTATTTTTTTGACATCACCTAAGGCCCTTAGATTAGTTTGCGTCCGATCATGGCCACCTAGATGCAATTTTAAAAGTAGCTCTAAAAAAAGCAAGTAGACGTAAAAAGTTTTTAAAATGTCCCATTCTGATCTAGAATTGTCTCAGAAATCCAAAAATGTTAAAATATACAGGGTGTTCCATTTAAAAATTCAAAATCGGGGCCATTTCCGGTGAAACCGGAAGTGGCCGGAAAGTGGAAAATATGCGAAAACTTTCCCCTTCACATACCATTTATCTGTACCAATTCTCATTTTGATACACATAATACTCTAGAAATTATGACTTGTCTAATAAATTCGTTGACACCCGGTATTTATGCCATTCAATGTGTTCTTTAGCAATTGGCTTGTCATGCCTATATATTTTTTGGGAAAAAGTTTTAGATAAAATAAAATTTAATATAATATTTTTCAAACGGTTTGTCGATGATTGCATAACAGCCGTGCCACAGGATAAAATAACTGAAATTCTCGAAAAGTTTAACAGTTTCAACGAAAAATTACAATTCACGTCCGAAGCAGAAAGTAATAATAAGATAAACTTTCTAGATATGACACTTATAGGAAGAAAAAACAAAATTTTAACTGAATGGTACACCAAACCAACTTGGTCGGGTAGATATCTAAACTGTTTCTCAAATCACTCAAAAACCCAAAAAAAAATGTAGCATTACCTTACACTAGTGAACTGCCAGAAAAAATAAAACACCTTTTAATAAAGCATGATATTATCGCATGTCACAGGTCTCATCATTAAATACACTATTTACTACTTTAAAAATAAAACTCCTCTCATGAATAAGTCAAATGTAGTATATTCGATCCCTTGCTCAAATTATCCCAAAAAATATATAGGCATGACAAGCCAATTGCTAAAGAACAGCTGGAATGGTCATAAATATACGAAAAACGACGCAACAGCGTTAAACAAACACACACAGGATGAAAAACATACCTTTGATTATAACAGTAACATTATTAAAAACAAAGATATGAATTATTAAAAATTGCAGATAAAGTAAATGATAATGATAAAATGAAAAAAGGTAAAAACACTGTTAACTACAGAACGGATATAGGAAATTTGAGCCACATTTACACCAGCCTAACTTAAATAAAAATATTAAGTATTCGATCCTGTTAATAAACATCAAAAATTGATTATCCTCTTAAACGTAAAATTAAATGTATGTATTCTTTCGGTTTTTTTTTGGTCCATTGTTAAAATATAAAAAAATAAAACACACTCACATTCCATGTATCCTAAGCACCTAAATAGACGATATTAAAATTTTATTTCAATATTAATAAATTAACAAAATGTCAAGGTATGTACTGTTTAAAATTATGTACTTTTTTAGAAATTTGAATAGTTTTTTAAAGCGTTTGTTTGTTTTTTAAAATTGTAAATATGTTTATGTATAAATGTTTTTAATTATATAAAAATATTTTTAGGAAGATCAATAAATAAAAAAAAAACAAAAAATTTTTGAAGATGCCTTAAATAAAGGGCGAAACGTCAAATTGTTTTTGATTTTTTGTTAAATAAAGAACCTAAACCCAAGAAAAGACAAGATACAGATATATATATATATATATATATATATATATATATATATATATATATATATATATATATATAGTACTTTATTTGTATATCTTCTTGCGGTTTTAAAAAAATATATGTGACTACCTGAGAAATATATTGATGATTATTCTTAGAAAAAACTCTCTAATACCCATTAAACTCTCTAATTAATAATTAATTTGCCCCAATGATGTTTTCAACAAAGAAACCCATTAGAAGAAATAAAATTATCAACATCGTTAACTTGTTACTAAGTAAAGTTAAAAAAAGTTTGTTGAACTGTGCTCTCCATTATGCAACAATCGCGTGAGTCACATTCTGAATAAACAACAATATTTCAATCGCAACGTATAATTATTGTTGTTAACACACAAAACCGGGTTTTTGAATGTAAATTTTGTGTTGCACAAATAATTATGCGGTTTTTAATTTTGCTGCTTTGTTTCTATGCGATGTGTATACCTTCATTATTTATCCATTTTAAAACAAAAATTATTACTTCGTATAATAATAATACAACTAGAAAGTCGCTTTCAATTTATTTTATTTCGTATTCTAATATCGTAGGGAGAAGATTTATTCGAAACTTCTAAATGCAATATATTATAATAAACAATTTTAAATCGGTTTCGGTCCCCATAGAAGTTTTGAAGATATTTATATATATATATATATTCTTTATTTTGTCTTTTCTTGGATTTAGGTTCTATATTTAATAAATACACAAAACGATTGACGTTTCGCCCTTTTTTCAAGGTATTTTCAAAATTCTTTTCTCCTAAAAATATATAATCAAAATACATCACATAAAAAACATATTTACAATTTCGAAAAACAAAAACAAGACACTTAAAAACAGTAGTCAAAACTTTAAAATTTTTTAAAAATATTTAATTTTACCGGTACACACCTTGACATTTTGCTGTTCTGTTACTATATAAAATTTAAATTTTACATCGTTTACTGAGGATACGTGGAATGTGAATGTGTTTTATTTTTTTAATATTTTTTATATTTTACAATGCATAAAAAAACAAATAAGGTATATGTTTGCTTTTATGTTTAAGAGGATATTCCATTTTTGATTCTTATTTGACCGGATCGAATACTTAAGATTTTTGTTTAAATTAGGCTTGCGTAAATGTGACTCAAATTTCCCATAACTCAAAAAAATAGCGTTAGAATCGGTCTATCTGATCGTCTATCTCCCTAACGTCTCCAGAATTCCGATCAAAAATACTGCAAAAAGTAAAAGAAACACTAATAAATAATAATTTCAACGACAAGACTATCACCAAAATAATTCATAAACGAACATATAAGTTTTATAATAACGTAAAAACAAAAAACATAGAACATAAACAGCAAAAGTATGTGGCTTTACCGTACACTAGTGAGCTGTCACAAAAAATAAAAAACATTTTAAAAAAGCATGATATTATCGTATACCACAGGTCACATAATAAATTAATACATTGTTCACAAATTTAAAAAGTAAAACTCCTCTAATGAATAAATCAAATATAATATATTCGATCCCTTGCACAAATTGTCCCAAAAAATATATAGGCATGACGAGCCAATTACTGAAGAATAGATTAAATGGCCATAAATATACAAAAAACGCCTCAACAGCGTTAAACAAACACACACAGGATGAAAAACACACTTTTGATTATAACAGTACCATTATAAAAAACAAAGATATGAATTACCAAAAATTACTGATAAAGGAAATGATTGAAATTAAAAAGGATAAAAACACTGTTAACGACAGAACAGATATGGGAAATTTGAGTCACATTTACGCAAGCCTAATTTAAACAAAACTATTAAGTATTCGATCCGGTCAAATAAGAATCAAAAATGGAATATCCTCTTAAACATAAAACCAAACATATACCTTATTTGTTTTTTTTATGCATTGTAAAATATAAAAAATAATAAAAAATAAAACACTTCTCATTCCACGTATCCTCAGTAAACGATGTAAAATTTAAATTTTATATAGTAACAGAACAGCAAAATGTCAAGGTGTGTACCGGTAAAATTAAATATTTTTAAAAAATTTTAAAGTTTTGACTAAGTGTCTTGTTTGTTTTTCGAAATTGTAAGTATGTTTTTTATGTGATGAATTTTAATTATATATTTTTGGGAGGAAAGAATTTTGAAAATGCCTTGAATAAAGGGCGAAACGTCAATCGTTTTGTGTATTTATTAAATATAGAACCTAAACCCAAGAAAAGACAAAATAAAGAAAAATGATATATATATATATATATATATATATATATATATATATATATATATATATATATATATATATATATATATATATATTTGAGCAGGGTTATTTTAAGGACCAGTGTATATGGCCGAGAATTTGATATACTTATCGAAAATTCTGTATAATAAAATCTACTCGTCGAATTGATAAGTTCTTGTTTAGAGTCAGTTAATTAAATAACACTGTTCATGTTTTCGGTGTTTGTTTTTAACAAATAATGTATAGTGAAGAAGGTCGAGAAACAATGTCGAAAATTAAATCCCAAACATAAAAATTATTTCGTTTCGCTCGATCTAATTTCCCGATGCAAGGGTGTATGGGTCTCCCGAGGGACCGACTCGGAATACTGGGATAATTTTATACTCGAAAAACGACGATTAATCTCAATTAAGGGGAAATTTAATTTAGTTTAGTAATTAAATGATGGCATATACTCTAAAAAACGTTCAAGGGTCGGCCACGGAGAGTGACGACATAATTGCGTTAAGAATATTTCGTTGATGAGAATGAAGATTAAATTAGAAGAATGGATAAGCCTTAGCGAAACTCGCGTTGCCTTAGTTATTTGTTGATGGATTAATGTTGAAGCGAAGTATAAAGTAAACTTGTAATTTAAATAAATTGATAATTAACTGGTGTACTTGTTGTGTACCAATTTATACATTGGTAAGAAGAATGAACTGAAGCTGTCATGTTGGATATCTGTCACACTCCATCACGTGAAAATAGTTTTAAATCAAGGGTATTCAAGCTTTTTAGCCTAAGAATCACACTGGCTTCTCCACAAAGTCCCACAGTCAAGACCTAGCAAGCTCATCACACCAACATATTGTAATTTTGAATTATGAGCAATTTTTTGTATTGGGACATGCGGAAAGTGAGATATTTATAGCGCAAAGTGCTGGGATGGAATCCATTCCGTTCGCAATTTCGGTTGGTACTAATGGGCAAACGTCTGTTCAGGGGCGGATCCAGCCTCTCTCTTTGGGTGAGGGGGAGAGGCGGTGACATCACAAAAGTACAGTATGGCAAGCGAAAGCAAGTTGTCAACTTGAGGGAGGGGGGAGAGACACCGGAAATATTCCTATTTCTAGTGTAAAAAACAGGGTCGGGTCTATTTTTCTGAATTTGAAGCTTTTGGAGAGGGAGGGGATGTCAGCAACATACGCATTCCTAGTATACGAGGCAAAATCGGGTCTATTTTCCTGAACTCAAAGCTCTTGGGGGGCGGCTATCGCAAGAAAAACAAGTTGTCAACGGGGTGGGAGTGCCAGCAGCATACACATTTTCAATATAAAAGGCAGAATCGGTTCTACTTTCCTGAACTCTGGGAGGGAGGATTGCAAGCATACACATTCCTATACTCTATTCAAGAACTAGAGAGAGTAATAAAACTGTTACCGAAACCTCCAACGTACCTACTCCAGTGCCGCAGGTAACTGAGGACTGCCGTAAATCTAATTATATTTAATATTATTTAAATATTATTAGCTTTTGTAAATTTACTGCAACAAAAAATTTCTGATAGTTCATTTTAATTTCTGTCAGTGAGCAAAGTACACCTTACAGTGTGTGCTTAGTGATTGATCTTGCTTGCGCTTGTCTTTATATTTTATTTGAGATTAATGAGATACCCAAAAAATATGGCTTTCACCTCTATATTTATTCTAAAATCGTTAAACCAAGGCATTTCTTCCTCAACAAAAAACTTATTACGATGAATGTTTATGATGCCTTAAGATATCAATATCTAGATAATAATGTTTAAAGCTCTGTTGAGATGTGTTCCAATATGACAGGAGTTGGAAAATCTACTATGTACCGAATACCGAAAGAGAAAAAAACGACTGGAGTTGTTAGTACTCCCAAGCCACATTCGATCACAGGCAGACGAAAAACCTCGTTGGAAGAAGAGATGTAAACTGCAATAAAAGGAGTTGTACATACATTTTATTATGAGAAGCAGATCCCAACCGTCGACAAAATTCTAACTAAAATCAATGAAGATCGCGATTTACCTGAAACTAAAAGAACTGAGCTCTGGAAATTGCTCAGATAACTTAATTTTGCTGGGAAAAACCAGACAAGAAATCTGTTTTTATAGATCGTCCGGAAACTGTCCGTTGAAGAAGAAAATATCTCTCTCAAGTAAAAGGTAGAGTTGCTAGAAATAACACAACTTACAAAATTAGTAATTTAACTGAAATTTTAAAAGATTTTTTTGAATTAAGTCACTTCGAAAAATTGGGAAAAAATCATATAATAAAAGAATAAAACAAAATGTGGAAACTCGATCTCATGATCGGTGAGATAGAGGAACCAATTATTATTAATTTGAGCGAAGATAGCTTCACTGACTGGTTACGAATTAGATACATAATGGTTACTAGTGTAAATACAATTTATTATTTAAATTTTTGTTTTTGTTGTATTTTATTGTATAATGTTGTTTATATATTTTTTTATTTTTTTATATATTTTTATTTTAGGGTGTCCCACTCTTTAATTTTATATATATTTAATTCCAATTAACCGTAATTTTTTTATTATTTTATTATTTTATTTGTGTCTTTTTTTAAGCGTGTAGAATTAACAGGTTTATTTTATATTTTTGGGGCTATCGGATTTCCATATAATAAAGTAAATTAACTTAAGATGTCAGTGCAATAGAAATAAAAATAAGTAGGTCTAATTTTCACCGTAACATATAAAAATTAATTGCATATGAATCCCTTTTTAGTGTTTAATTGTAATTCTGCAGATGGTTTAAGAAATAAATACACTGAAACGTCAAATGTTTTTAATTAATAATAAAATGACCGATAGCCCTAAAAAAATTTTAATATTATATGGACGAATTTATTTTTTTATATATGTTTAACTTCTTGTATTTTTGACAATGGGTATTTTGTAAGTATTTAAATTATAACTTTTAAATTTTTTGAAAGAATAAGACTACGTTTTAGTCTGAATGTGCCTAAAACGGTTTTATGTCAAAATTAAAAATAATAAAAAATACCATTGTGATTTGTGTTAAATATGTCAAAATTATCTATATTTTGTAATGTATGCGAATTATTAGGAAATCATAAGAAATAAAATATGATTATAGAAACTTTTTATTTTAAGTTTATTGCCGAAATAAACCTCCTTCCGATGCCTATGACAAGGATTAAAATCCTTTTTAACACTACACACTTCCAAATATCTATTGTTATCCAACCAAAATAGTCCATTATTAAAGACCGATATTTTTGATTTATAAAATTTCTAATCCATTCCTATGAAAAATATATGTGTCTAACAGATTTTGCCAAAGACACCGGACTAAAAAATACAGGTAGTTTGCGAAGAAAAAAAAAGGGTAAAAAATGATTTATTACTCTCTCTAGTTCTTGAATAAACTATAGTATAAGAGGCAAAATCGGGTCTATTTTCCTGAACTCAAAGCTCTTGGGGGGGGGGGGCGATCGCCCCCCCCCCTTGGATCCGCGTCTGCGTTTGTTACACCTTTTATGTATGGCAATGTATTTTTTGATTTGATATTGTTATCTTCTTCTTTTTTCTCTTCTATTGCATTTGTATTCTGTTTTATGGACGTTTTGATGTTGTGTTGTTTAGAGTTGTTTTGTTGTAGCGCTATTGTGATATTTTTGAGCTCTTCTTGGCGGTTGGTGGTTTTCGTAAGTCGTAAGGGTCTGGAAATCAGT